>BMAO01037767.1:0-106969 GCA_019973975.1 Trichonephila clavata
GCATACAAAATTGGGATTGCCAAAGTGGCGAGTTATCTTGAACGCTGACGATTGTGCGATAATACATAAGTACCAAATTAAATTTAGCATTATATATAAAAGAATATCTAAAATACATATCCCAAGCATTAAAATAAATTGAAAAATTAAATACAACTCTAACGTTAACTGACATAAAAAGAACTAAACTATCAATGCAAAAGCATAATTTGTGAAAATATAAAGTACTTAAATATTATTGTTACCTATTGGCAATATCATATGAAACGAAGCACATGATTGCCAATTTAGGTGTATATCACATGCGAAATTGGGGTTGCCAAATTGGCGAGTTATTTAAACGCTGGTGATTGTTGCGATAGTACATAAGTACCAAAAATAATTACAATCTTACGAACCCCTGCTTCCTCAACAGGTATTCGAGCCATTTTGATATGTAATTACTACCAACATTGCTTTTACTGTGTGTGTGTGTGTCCAGTATGATGACCTAAGTTCTATTTTCTGCAAGGCAATTTTGTGTACTGAGTCCGATTGACTACACTTAAAAAGGTTAAAATAAAAACATACGAAATTGCAAAACAGCTCTGAGTAAGCCCTGTATCAAAATTCCTTTGGGGGGGGGCAGTTTTCAGATATGAGCACCGTGTTAGTGAGACTGTAGTAACACAGATTGGGGCCACTGTAACTTGGAGGCCTTGTATCATTGGTACGGAAGATACAGCGGTAGCTATGTCCTTGACAAAAGCAAACGGAACCTATTGGCGACATTATATGAAATGAAGCACATAATTGCCAATTCAACTCATACTACACATGGGAGATCAGGGTTGCCAACTTGGAGAGTTATTTTGAACGTTAGTGATTGTTGCAATAATAAGTACCAAGCAAACTGTAATAACTTCGAGTATTCTGTTAACAAATTACTAATGGAAAGAAGTTACTAAGAAGGTTATAACAAATTTAAATTTTAAAAAGTCATCGAAAACAAAAGTATGGTTTAATATTTTGATGACTGAAATTATATATCAGGAAAACTAACCTGTATTTCAATAATAACATCAAATGAAATTTAAAATATTGTTTAAAATAGAGAAAAAAACTTACTAATTTAAAACCCCGTCAATTAATAAGTAATACCAAGCAAACCGTATAATCAGTATTTTGTTAAAAAATAATTTATATCAGAAAACGTAGCCTGTGTATTTCAATGACATAAAAAATTGTTTATCGCGCGTTAGCTATCGGAATGTTTAAAATAGAGGAAAAAACTGACTAATTCAAAACCCTGTCCATTAATAAGTTATACCAAGCAAACCGTAATCAGTATTTTGTTAAAAAAAAATTCATATTAGAAAACCTAACCTGTGTATTTCAACAACTTAAAAAATTGTTTATCGCGCGTTAGCTATCGGAATGTTGCCAAAACTACAAAACAAAATTTGAGTGGTTAAAAGAATAATTTTTAAAAAAATGATTTATTCGAAAATTAATCCCAATTACGTATCAAAGAACAAAGAAATTGAAAAACATGACAACCAATAAACTTAAGTATAATAAAAATATGTAATAATTGGGAAAAAAATATGTTTAAAGCTTAAATTTTCGCATTCAGAGCGAGTCGTGACATCATATGACGTCATAACATCAAAAAATCACTTAAAAGTTAAATTTAAAAAATTTAGATTTCATTTCGAAATAAAAAGTACATAAGAACCTGACCGGAGTCCAATGCAAGGTTGTGTCAAAATTTCAGATAAATCCATGCAGAACTTTTTGAGTTATGGAAGCGTACACAAACCAACATAACATTTTTATATATATAGATGTACATTTAAAATTTTTTATTTGTGTTGAAGAAATAGTTGAATTTTATGCCTCTTATTTTTATGTTAAAAATGTTTTTAAATGATGCAAAATTAATATGCAATAAAACAGTAAATATATATTATTGACTTCTAGTCTGTAACTTTGCATGCGTTATCGCGGGAATCGAATTGTTTGAAATATGCCCTACAAAGTAATCTTGTTTGTAAATTGGTTTGGCACGCCGTAGCTAAAAGGTTGCCGACCCCTGCGTTATGGAAATACTTAGCATTTTTGAAACTGTACATAAATCGTTCTAAGCATGTATTGCTATTGGAGAAGCAATTTCAGCAATTATCTGAAGCTTTTCTATTAAGAAGCATATGGATGTCGTTAGTAACTAATTTGCGTCTCTCTTTCATGTCAGGTGTCTGTACCACAGTACATCATTTACGCCCATACAATCCTGTAAAAAAATCCTTTTTTATAATATTTTCTACTAAACCTTAAAGCCGTTTCAATAGTTCTGCATCATTATATAAAAGACGCACGATTTGGTGAAGGTTGGAAATTCAGTTTAGTTGCATGAGTAGATATTAACGTCACGCTATTCAGCTACTCGAGGGCTTTTGGTGAAGGACCTCGTAATTTTGAACCATGGTCAAGTGACGAGGACGGCAACTGAGCTGGCACTCCCTCTCTAAACCTCCACACCACACCAACGGGAGGACATTTGAGCCTCGAAATATTCGACGTGCATAGGCCCTCTCTTCAAGGTAGGTCTTCAGCGGTACTAGGCTCGAATTCCTGACACGCCGGCCACGAATCTGTGACCTTAATTAGTAGGCTACCGCGGCCTTAAGTTAAATTGCATCAATATTCCAAACCTCAACTACTTAAATGGGACTAGTAGGATGGATATACAAGGGGTGATCAAATAAAAAGGTACGAAACGACACGGTGGGTACAAATATAGACTTTATTCAAAATATACACCATAGGCCTGACCACAACGATCCCACTGATGAACAAGCCGCAGGATTCCTTGTTCCCAGAATTCCTGTGGCTGTGACGAGACCCAGTCCTTCACAGTGTCCTTGAGTACGTCGTCCGAGTTGAAGCGCTTTCCTTTCAGGTGTTTCTTCAGTGGACCAAACACATGGAAATCGCAGGGTGACATGTCCGGACTGTAGACGGATGGTTCAACGTCTCCCATTGGAACTTGTCCAGTTCCATTTGTGTGACTCTGGAGACGTATGGACGCACGTTATCATGGAGCAGAACCACACCTTCCGTGAGCAGCCCCGGTCTTTTGTTCTTGATGGACCTGCGTAGGCTTCGGAGTGCCTCACAGTACACATCGGAGTTAATGCTTTTTCTGTGCTCGAGGAATTCTGTGCTCGCATCATTTGGACGCCGCTTTTTATAAGAGCCTTTGCTCTCTCCTGCGCATGCGGGCACCCGCGCATGATCCGATCCCAGTCAGAGTCTCCAATGGCATCCCGAGATGTCTCGCTACATTCTCCCTTGGCGGAATATGCAAATATTTAACTGTTTCATTTTTATGTCGTTTCATCCCTTTTCATTTGATCACCCCTTGTATAAACATTCAGACAGATTGAAAGATTAAGAAAGTATCATTCAAGCTAGCATATTCTCTTCAAATGTTGTGCGAAATATACTAGGCTTATTAATTTTAAATTTATACCAGTATTCTTTACAACATTCTATTGTGGAGCTGAATTCTCATTCTCACGACTTTTTAAAGAAACCTAGCTAAGTCCACTTTTATTTTTTTTTGTTGATAAATCGCAAGACCGTAATTTTCCAATACTTTGTATTCAGAAATCTTTTCATACGCTGTTACTAGGGTTTAATAAAATGATTTTCCATTCGTATATAAAACACAAAAGTGACACACATATATATCTGAAGAAAATTTTTCCATTTTTCTTATTTTTGTTGTTAAGTATGGGATCTTTTTCAATAATAAATCTAGCTAAGCCCCCTTTTATTTTTATTCATAAATTACAAGCTCGTAGAGTTTTCCAAGAAATTGTATTCAGAAATATTATGATACATCGTTACTTAAGGTCTCCAAATACCCTAAAATTGTGAATTTTGCCAAAAATTTACAATTTTTTTTATCACTTTATTTTTTAGGCCATCCTATTAACTTTATAAAAATACCAAGTTTATTCTTTTCCGTTCACTAGAACAAAAACTGCAAGTGTTTTAGTAAAAGCAGATGTCATTACTTTATGCAAGATGTCATACTTTAAAACGAATTTTACTGGAAATGTGTTTTTTTGAAAATGCTCAAACGGGGACAGCGATTGCTCAAAAAGTTTTAAACTGAAATTTTTTGTGTATGCTCTGTATAATAGTAGCAATGTTTTAACCTTAAGATTTATCAATCACTGTTTTATTACGAAATTTACAGTCCATTATGTTAATATAATACAATAACTAAGATAAAGTGCTCTAGATTTTGTAAAAATTAAAATATCTCTCATCCTGAAGGTCATTTCAAAAGTGAATAACATAGCAACACATCAGAATTGAAAAATTGAAAGTTTGTTCATAAACTGTTGGTACAGAATGGGCCCAGATTATGTTATTTTTTGTAATTTCTTACAATTTTTTTCCCCATTTTAGTAATAATAATTTATTTTTCTCTTCTTAATTTTAGCATATTTTTATTAAAATGTAACAAAAAATCTAAAAACCACAAAAAATCTAAAAACCACAAAAAATCCCCATACCTCCATTTTTTTTAAAAAAAAAGTTGTTGCAAGTAGTTGGATACCTTAAGAGAAAATAATTCTATTTCTAAAGTACAAAACTCATATATGTCTCAAAAAAGTTTTTCTATTTTTGTTACTGTTATTGTTAAGCGCGGATCATTCCATTAGAAATCTAGCTAAGGCCACCTGTATTTTTGCTGATAAACCACACAAGCTCGTAGTTTTCCAATAATTTGTATTCAGAAATCTTATCATACATGGTTACTCGATTTTAATAAAATGATTCTTTTCCTAAAACACAAAACTCATATATATATATATATATCCGAAGAAAACTTTTTCCATCTTTCATCTTTGTTAAGCGTAAGATCATTCAATAAGAAATCCAGCTAAACCCCACCGTTTATTTACTGTTGACAAATTACGAAATCGCAATTTGGCAATACTCTTCTTTTTCGAAATCCAATCATCAACTATTACATGAATAATACAACGATTCCGGTCCCAATGCACCAGACCCAGATCTATCAGCAAACGTTGCAAGAAAATTTGTGCAGGTACACATCTCTCTCGAATTTCCTTCCTTCCTTCCTTTTCGAGCGAGTGGTTACAAAGGGTATAAAATTCAGCTACCAAATACTAACGGGGCTCAGGCAACCAGGGAAAATATGTTACTTAAGTACATATCTCACGTAGTTTCTTTTCAATACGGATTCTATTTTTTTTTTGTTAGGCGTAGCAGCGATATTTCAAAGCCGATGTCATTTTTTTTATTACATTCTTTGTCTGGATATAGGCCAAGGAAGAGCATTTGTAGGTCGTGAAACGCTAAGATTAAGTCGGTTGGAAAAGCTTAAGGGAAAGAAAATATGTTTACGGTGCAGGGGGAAAAGAGAAATATTTTATATATATTAAGCTAGAGAGAATAGATTTATATTAGCGATGTGGGCATGCAGAAACACTGGAATGACTCCTGTAAGGAATTAAGTGAAAAGAGTTCTAAAAGTGCAATACAAAGGGTTAGGTACTGTTTAGGGGGGGGGGTATCAAGTTGATGTTAGTATCAGAATTTGGAATTAATTTTTTTACGCAGAAAAACTGTATTATATGTACTTACTGCAATCCGAAAACAAGTAATTAAAAATTTTTTTAAAGTCAATTCCTACTTTAAATGGATTATTAATAGTAAGTATTTTATTAACGATTGAAAATTTTAACAAGATATATATATATATATATTTCAAAAATATACTAAAAATAGTTATATACCTAAGATAACTATCGTCATAATAGAAAAGATTTAGCCACAGAAATACTAAAAGCAAACTCCCAGCCTTAGGAACTAGGAATGCAGGTTTAAACAAAGTTTTCTGGCCAGCCAACCTTCACCTGAATTTGCCAGTATTCTGGGCCATAGGGAAAGCAATAAATTTCTAGAGAAGTTTAACTATATCATAGATAAAACCATTATCAATTAATGTAATACTATAATGTTATAGCCTTTAATAATTACTAAAATATTTAAAATCAAAGCCAAACTAATAGACTTACCATGTGAATACATATTCGCCTCTTATGGACAATAACAGTAACGCATATAATTATTATGTATTGATAAAGTAGCAATATTACTATATATACTTTTAAAATTTCTATATTTTATTTTAAAAATTTATAGAAAATAAAAATACCATCCAGACATAAACGATCAATTTTTAATAAAATATATTACTACAAAGTTATTTAGCTAGAAGCGCCATCTATCTATAAACTGTAACTGAAAAAACTTTTTTTATTTAACTGTTATATAACTTGTTATAAATTTAAGAGGGTAACTGTGTTCTATACAATGTTTAATAAAGTTATTAATATTTAAATATATATTAGATTTATCACTAACTAATACCTTGTTACGATAAATATAATTCAAAATAATATTTCGATATATTGAAATAGATAAGTTTGAATTCCAGGAAGGAACTTTAAGAATGTTAAAATTAAAATCATCTCTTTTATCATAAATATTGCTATGTAATTTATAGTCCTTAATATATAATGATACATCCAAGTAATTAGTTTCAATAGGATTATTATTAATTTTAAGTAGCTTTAAATATCCCGGATAAAAATTGATATTGGGATTATAATTATTATTTTTACCAAAAATAATTAGGTCATCTATGTATCTAAAAATGTAATATATATATATATATATGTTGTGTTTTTATTTGTAATAGTTTAATTTCTCTTGATATTCCTTATTTTCCCTATGGGTAAAGTATTGGCAAATACAGTTGAAGATTGGCTGGTCACAAAACTTTTTCAAACCTACAATCCTGGTTCCTAAGTCCAGAGTTTGCTATAGTACTACTATGGCTAATCTTCTTACTATTATCTTAGGTTTTATAACTATTTGTATATATTTATGGATTATATATATATAATATATATATATATATATATATAGGGAGAGAGTGAACTGAAATAGTAGGAATTGAAAAAAGAGCATGATTTGTGTGCGTCTGCATTGTTGTAACAATGCACACCCAGTTTGGCTAGTTAGGCTGAAAAACCAGTTTTCGACACGCCAATTTTTGTCATTCTTTTAACAGTTACATTGTTTCAACAATGGAGACGAATTTAAGTTGGCGTCAAAAACCGGTAATTTATTTAGTTAATTAACCGGTAATTAATGAATTAATATTTGAAAAAACTGAATTAACATCAAGTGCCATACACTACAAGTTTAAAAAAAATTATTTGAACTTGAATGGGTGAACAGAAAGTATTTTATAAACGATTGAAAATTTGAACAAGATAAATATATAATATACTAGCTGTTACCCGCCCGCTTCGCTGGGTATTTCATGATGTTTTATAAATTTTTACTGCTTATATATATGTATAAATTATCTAAGTCCTAGCATTAAGAATTTGATTGAATTGAAAAATATACTTATACCTGCAACTGTCACCTGTTGATAAAAAAAAAAGGGCAGAACTCATCTAATTTGTATTTTCTAAAAATCTCTAAAATTGAAGCATAGAATGATGTTTGTTCTTTCGTAACCAAAAACCAAGTGGATTCCCGCAAAACCAATTTTCGGTGGATCTCTACTCCGTAAATTGAACATGCAAGCCAAATTTCAAGTCTAAATCTAACAGAAAAAAGCAAAAGTTTTACTATAAATATTCCCGTAATCCCGTTGAGAGCCGTTTTCCAAAATAACCGCTCTTAGCGGATTTCAATTCAACAAAAGAAAAATGCAAACCAAATTTCATTATTATAGTCCTTGTAGCTCGAAAAAAGTAATTTTTTTTGTCAATACGTCCCAGTAACCCCTGCAACCCCCAGAACTTGATTTGCTTAAAATTTATTCTTAGTGGATCCCTATTCAACAAAAGAAACATGCTTAACAAATTTCAAGTATATGGGTCTAACAATTAAAAACAGAATTTTTTTCTGTAACTCCTCTTGACCCTCGCAAACATCTTTGGGGTCAATTTTCATTTTACTCTTTGTTAGAGGAACTCTATTTCATGAAAAGAACATGCCTACCAATTTTCAAGCAGGATGATCAAGTAATTTAAAAATGGAAATATTTATCGATTACGCCTCTCAATCTCCCGAAATTAAACTTAGTAGTTGATATTCGCGAAACCCATTTTGTAGCGGTTCTCTACTTTACGAAAGGAATCTGCTTATCAAATTTCAAGACTGTACGTCTAACAGTTTAAAAATGGGGGTAATCGTCTATAACGCCACTTGAGCCCCGCAACGCCACTTCTGGGTCTGCTTTCACAAAACCCATTTTGTAGGGGAATTGCACTCTATGAAAGGAATCTGCTTAGCAAAATTTGAAGACTGTGCGTCCAAATAATTAAAAATGAAAAAAATTATCAATAACGCCCTTGAACCCCGCAACACCACCTAGGGGTCGATTTTCACAAAACACATTTTGCAGTGTATTTCTATCCTATGAGAGGAATCTGCTAACCAAATTTCAAGAGTGTGAGTCTAATAGTTTAAAAAAAGAAATAATTATTTATATCTGCCCTTAACCCCCCACAACACCCCTTGGAGGTCAATTTTCTCCAAACCCGTTTTGTAGCGGATATTTACTCCATGAAAGAAACATTCCTACCAATTTTCAAGCAGGTATGTCAAATAGTTTAAAAACGAAAATATTTATCTCTTACGCCACTTATTCCCCTGCAACGCCACTTAGAGGTCTGTTTTCACAAAACCTTCTTATAGCTGATCTCTACTCTATGAAAGAAATCTCTTTATCAAATATAAAGACTGTGCGTCTAATAGTTTAAAAATTGAAATAATTATCTATAACGCCCCTTAAGTCCCCTGAACGCCACTTGGGGGCAATTTTCACGAAACCCATTTTTAGCGTATCTCTACCCTATGAGAGGAATCTGCTTACTAAGTTTCAAGACTGTACGTCTAATAACTTAAAAATAGGAATTTATAACGCCCCTTAACCCCCGCCCCCGCAACACCCCTTGGGGTCAATTTTCCAAAACCCATTTTGTAGCGGATATTTACTCCAGGAAAGAAACTTACCTACCAATTTTCAAGCAGGTAGGTGAAGTAGTTTTAAAACGGATATATTTATCTATTACGCCCCTTAATCCCCCACAACGCCACTTAGAAGTCTGTTTTCACAAAACCCGTTTTGTAACTGATCATTATTCTACGAAAGGAATCTATATATCAAATTTAAAGACAGTGCGTCAAATAGTTTAAAAATGGAAATAATTATCTATAACGCCCCTAAGCCCCTGCAACGCCACTTGGGGTCGATTTTCAGCAAACTCATTTTGTAGCGGATCTCTACTCTCTGAAAGGAATCAGCTTACCCAATTTTAATATTGTACGTCTAATAACATAAAAATAGGAATTTATAACGCCCTTAAACCCCCCTCCCCGCAACACCCCTTAGGGGTCAATTTTCCCAAAACCCATTTTGTAGCGGATATTTACTCCAGGAAGAAACTTACTTACCAATTTTCAAGCAGGTAGGTGCAGTAGTTTAAAAACGGATATATTTATCTATTACGCCCCTTAATCCCCCACAACGCCACTTAGAAGTCTGTTTTCACAAAACCCGTTTTGTAACTGATCATTATTCTACGAAAGGAATCTATATATATCAAATTTAAAGACAGTGCGTCAATAGTTTATAAATGGAAATAATTATCTATAACGCCCCCTAAGCCCCTGCAACGCCACTTGGTGGTCGATTTTCAGCAAACTCATTGTGTAGCGGATCTCTACTCTCTGAAAGGAATCGCTTACCCAATTTCAAGATTGTACATCAAGTAGTTTAAACATGGAAACAATTATTATTAAAGCCCTTAACCCCCGTAACGCCCCTTGCGTTTCGAATTTCGGAAAATCCTTTCTTAGCTGATGTCTACTCTATCAAAGGAACATGTCTACCAAATTTCAAATCTGTAGGTTGAATAGTTCCAGAGATTTCGTGATTAGTCAGTCAGTCAGTCAGTCAGTCAGTCAGTGAGTGAGTCGCTTTTCTCCTTTATATATATAGATATATATATATATAACTGTAGTTCTGTCAAACATTCTATCGCTCATTCTCACACTTCCTCTCTATCCCTTTCTCAGTCTATGTGTGTGTGAGTAAATGAACAAATGGGTATAAATTTCAAATTGTTTTTAATATTTTTAAATATGTTCATTTTTTTTATTTATGTATCGAAATAATACATGTGCACAAAATTCCTTCATTATTTAGCTTACAAATTAATTTTTATTTAAGTTTTTAATACCCAATAGTATTAACTTTTAATTTTAGCATTTTAATACTTTAATTAATTTGCTCTCGTTAACTTTTGTTAAATTAGAAATAACATACCAATCTAAATGGGAGTTATCTGCAAATCGTAGAAACAAAGGATTTTATAATGCAATTGTATTCTTCGAGCAAAGGTAATAAATATACTGGCTTACTGAAACAGACATCCTAACTTAATGCCAAATTGAAAGACCACGTCACATAAGAGGATTCCTTTGAAATCACTCAGATACTATCGTTGCAATCGTATAAGGATAGATTCCAATCCTTCGATTTAAGCTCTCACTAGAGGGTATTTAGGTTGAAATTGAAACGGTGGAATTGCAACCCATGATCATGCGATCGTCAGTTATTGATAATAATTTAATAGACTAGCGCGCCGAATGTTATAGCGGTTTCCACTGAAATTCAGAAGCGACAAGCCACTTGGAGAATTAGATTATGATTGTGACGGGGGTATTGAGTATTACTGCTTTGAAGTTTCGGAACTGTAACATTTCTCTCGAATTAAAGTTTAAATTGAAAAATAATGCTTCAAAAATTATTGAAATTTTACTTTTTTTCAATTTGATTTTTGTTTAACTTTATATTTTAAAAAAGCTTTAACAAATATTTAAAAAATATTTTTATTTAAAAATTATAACATGATCGTTTATATATTTATTGTCATTTTAATATATTTTAATATTGAGTTAATATCATATAACACCAGACAATTATTCGCAAAAGATAAAATGTTTCTGTCCCATCAAAAAAACATTTACAAAAAATTATCGTTAGATGTGTACACCAGTGCTTCTCGAACTTTCAGTATTTGCCACCCAATTTTTAATTTTAATTTTCCTAGCTTTTCCCCCACACTTCTAAAAAAAACTTTGTCTTGAATGCAATAATAAAGCACTTATATTTTGACGCAGAAATTACAATACGACCTTATAAATTAGCAAGATAAGAAGAAATTTTGAATATGCTGCTTTTGAGTAATAAGTATTTTAAAAAGGTACTTTTATGTGTAATAGGATAAGGATTATGTTACTCCTTTGAAAAAAAAATTTCTGCAAGAATAGCATATGTGAATTACTAGTAATTATTAAAACTTGTACTTAATTTAATATTCATACATTAATTATCATATATATTGTGCAGTACTGATACAGTTATGAGCATATTATATAGTGTAAATGTGTATTTTTTTTATTACGTCAAAATGTATTTTCTGTTGCTTTTCTTCAACTTTACGATGTGCTCGCACCCCTCACGAAGGAAAATCACACGAAGTTGGGGAGTGCCCCACAGTTTGAGAATCGCTGGTTTAGTCAGAAACCCCATAACTGCCTATTAAAAGTTACGTAATTCGCTCATCGGTGCCACGGTTTTTCACATAGCCGCGTATATGCGGTGTTTGGAAATGTGGGGGGCGAAAAGACACAAATAAATAAATTTTTCTCTGAAATAAATTAATCCTTTGCAAACACTGCCAAGGTCATTTTATTAAATTCCAAAGCCTTCGGAGTATTTTAACTGATAGCAGCAAAAAGAAAAGAATCGTATTTCAAAAAGACGGATATATACGTCTGGTACACACAATGCAGATGTTGTACAAGACGTATATATACGTCTGGACACACAACACAGATGATGAACAAGACGGATATATACGACGGAGGCACTTAAGGTGTTAACAAGTAGGACTAAAAAATTATCCTCATTATAAAAAAATAAAAGTTCAAGATTTTATTTAAATTTAAAGTGAATTAAATAATCTTTTTTTATATTCAATTGGAAGAGTGTTATATGAATTTTTTAGCTTCATTGTTTGAATTTTACACTGGGGATATCACATTTTTCCTTTATACATTTAAAATTTTTATGTAATTTATGAATACAATTACAATCAATTTACCAATGCTTTAAGTACATTATTTTTATGACACCTACGAAATGCAATTAAGAGAGTTTAAAAAAACAGTAAAATTATTTAGGAATAAAGTGTACGTTCTAAAAAATGTATATATTTTTCCAAAAAAAAAGTGAAGCATTTTTTTTTATGTGAACAATAAACATGTAATAGAATTATAACAAAAATATTAGCTATAAAGGACCTTAGAAAATAATAAGGTAACAAATTTTGTGTTATTAATGTTTAAAATAGTATAAATAATTTATATCTGGATGTTTAACTCTTTATCTACCGCATTATGATTTACTGTAGTTTTTTTCATGTAATGTTTCAGTTGCTACGATCGAACAGTTGCTTGCGAATAATCTTTATCAGTACTTATTTGTATTTATAGACATTGATAGTTGTGTCTGAGTATTGTAGAAAGTGTGAAGACATTCTGGGATTTATTTTGCGAATTTTTCT
The DNA here is from genome assembly GCA_019973975.1 of Trichonephila clavata. Classification (NCBI taxonomy): domain Eukaryota; kingdom Metazoa; phylum Arthropoda; class Arachnida; order Araneae; family Nephilidae; genus Trichonephila; species Trichonephila clavata. Next base: position 12,750 of record BMAO01037767.1, read on the forward strand.
GCAATGTCCGTTACTTTACGAATCGTTCATCTACAACAGTGATTCCCAAAGTGGTCTATGACGACCTCCAAGGGGTCTACGTCAGCCAAAAATTAATTTGGGGGTCCATGAGGTGTAACTGGGGATCTATGATTGTGACTCCCATTAAACTAGATTGTTACTTTAATTTTAAAAGAAAATTTATAATCAAATGGAAATCAAAATTTACCTATTTAACAGATTTGTTTATTAAACTTAATGAGATTAATTTTCATTTACAAGGGGACAGAATACATTTTATTAAAACAAGAACCATTTCAACTTTTCTTTCCTGAGTTAAGCTAAAGAAGTATAATAATGGAGGTTCGAATTTTCTAAATTTGTCACAGACAATCTATCAGAACGTTTTAACCTACGTTCAGCATTAATGCCTTTTATTCAGATTTTGAATCCAGGTTTGCGAATGCTTTGACTATGGCAATATCACAGTAGGCAATGAATTCATATGGTCATATTGAAAAAATAGGAACTGATCATAATAAGTACTAACGAAGATCTTAAAGTTAAGAAACGGATGCCAGCAATTTTTGCTTTAAAAAGTCAAGCCTGTTATTTGTCCCGACTTATGGAATATTGTGAGGAAATTTTTTATAACTTTTCCTAGTGTGAAAGGAGTTTCAACGTGGTTACCAATCTCCAAAAAAAAAGGAAAGAAAGAAACTGGACACTATATTAACAGATGAGATTTAAGGTTGAACCAGAAAAGATTGATACCAAATGTTGAAATTTTGATATTGTAGTGTATAGAGATTCATCCCTCCCATTAAAATAATTTGTTTGTTGTTTAGTTAGTTTATTTAACAGTTTTAGATATTAATTAACTTTTAATTTAATTAGCACGTGCTTTTTAAATTTTAAACACTTTACTTCATTACAGTTAGAAATTTAATTCTTTTAAAGAAGGAGTAGTAGTACCAGAGTTGTCACAAAAAGACATTGAAGTTGCTAAACCTTCAAAGATTCAATCTTAATTAAGCAGGGGTCTACTCCAAACCCGAAAAACATGGCAAGGGGTCTATGAGACAAAAATGTTTGGGAACCTCTGTGATCTACAATAAATCTGATCCCTTAAAAAACTGTTCTGCTCTTTGAGATGTATAGCATAAAAATCCACGAACCCTGATCTACGTAACAATATTTAAGGTTTCAATTAGATTTTTTTTTTTAAGATGAAATTTCTTCTTTGAAATAAAAAAATAATTGCATTATATATTTACCAGAAATAGAAAATGAAGCTCAATTGAAACAAGAATATCTAAAATATACAACGCTAAAGGAATATGTCTTTCGAACAATTTACAGCTGAAGTTAAATTTCTACTGAAATCAGGAGTAGATTAAATACTTTTTTTACTTATCCTTTTTTTAATCCACTTAACTGAAGAATAATTATTTATAACGAACTTTTCTTTTTCAGTATATCACTAATAAGCTCAAAAATATCGAATTTATCTAATGACAGATTTAAACAATGTACGTTCCTTTATATTCTAGTCAATGTAATCTCATTTATCTTTCCCTTACCCTCTTGACAAAGCACTTCCTGGTGATTTCTATATCTCAGTCATTAAAATTTACTTTTTGTAATTTTCTTCCACTTCTTTCCCTTATGATAGGAGGAACTAAAATTTAGCTTAGAAATACAAAAGGAAAAAAAAACATTTCGATTAATTTTTTTCTTTTCTATTTTTCTAAAATAGAATGTGTGAAAGAGAAAAGTGTGATAGAAGACATTAGCAATGATTAAAGATAATGTATTAATATTTGGAATAATTTGTACCAAAATTTTTCGGATATTTCGCCATTTACAAATTTTTTTATCTATACATAACGAGCTAAGAGGAGGAGGAAAATAAATTATAGTTTAAAAAACCAAGAAACACTCTTTTATAATTAATCGAACTAAGTTGTAACTTAATCTTTATTCGCCAAATCTGGAATTAGTCACCAAATCTGGAAAGGTGATCTGAAATGAGTCACTAGATGCGGTATGGGATCTGAAAAGGGGAAATCGTTAATCCTGATGATCCTGATCAAAACAACGGAACAAAATGATTAAATTATTGTATTGTCATCGGTCCTGGACAAGTGAGCAAAATTTCCAATTAATCTGATTTCTTTTTAAAATGGGTAAAAATTGAATTCAAAGATTCCGTTACATACAAGTGAAGCTTATAAAAGGGTGTTAAAAAGGAATTTGGCTGGATTTCCAAGGGGACATCTGGATGTCTCCTAAAATGCCACACACTGAAATCACGGAACCATTTTCCGGTGCATTAAATATAATATTTAAAGCACAGTTTAAAGAGCGAGGAATTAAACCCTGTACCATTTGCTACTCCACAGTATGTAATAAAAGTGTTTACCTAAAAAATTATTTCATTTTTAATAATAATATTAAAAGATAAATACGGAAATACCTCGACTTACGTGAACCCGGATTTAAATGATTTTCAAACGTCATCGAATCGTCTTTTGTTTTAAGGGAATAAATAAATAAATTCGTGAAATTCGTAATATGATTGAAGAAGTCGTTGATCTTGCCAGGCATATATTTAGAAATCATAGTATTTTCTTTAAAGAATTACTAGATTCCCACAATCAAGAGCTGACGAGGAGTTCATAGAAATGCATGAGCAAGAAGACATCGAAGAACTTGAGTTTTTAGACCCAGTTCAATCAGAAAATCGAATAGCGGTTGGGGATTTGACAGAAGACCTCTGTTGAAAAAGGTTTACAAATTTTAGAAAATAGAGACTTCAACGATCAGCATTTTTTCCCAACGAAACAAGGAATTAAGAAAATATTAGCATGTTACGAGGAAATTTTGAGTGAGAGAAAAAAAAATTATTTGAGCCGGCAGACTATTTTGAAACGTTCTACATAAAAAATAAACTTCAGCTTGTGATTTTGTATTTGTGTTATCTAATATTTTATAAGACATTTTTTCTACATTATTATTTTCTTTCATCCCCAGCTCCAAATAAAAATATATTATAATATTTATATGCGAAATCATACCCCGACGTATATATACGTTAATTCGACTTAAGTGGTTATCACTCAGTCCCACCTACCGCGTAAATTCGGGGTATTAGTGTATACTATTATGGTTTATTTAATCAATAAATAACCACGAAACTATTTATCAAGACTAATTTAGATTTCCAAACCTTATTTTAAGTAATTTTAAGATTTTACAATTAACAGGCACATACATTAAATGAAAGGGAAAATTAATACTCATTTTTGTTTAATTAATTCATTTGCATATTCTCAGCGTGTGGGCTGTAACATAATAGATCTCAACAAATAAAATAAACGGAATCATACGCCGACGTATATATACGCGAATTCGACTTAAGTGGTTATCACTCAGTCCCACCTATCGCGTAAGTTCGGGGTATTATTGTATACTATTATGGTTTATTTAATCAATAAATAACCACGAAACAATATTTATCAATATTAATTTAAATTTCCAAACCTTATTTTAAGTAATTTAAAGAATTTACAATTAAGAGGCACATACATTAAATGGAAGGGAAAATTAATACTCATTTTTGTTTAATTAATTCATTTGCATATTCTCAGCGTGAAGGCTGTAACATAATAGATCTCAACAAATAAAATAAACGGAATAACTTCAAAGTAACAGAAGTTGGAAGCAAATGCTAATTGAAACTAAGTTAAGTTGCCAACTAGCAAATTATTCTTAATCTAGAGATTGAACACATTCCAAATAAATTCAAGTTAGGGTAATCCTAATAGGTCATTAAAGGAGAAAAGGCAATTAATCTCTCACACTTATAAAATTAATGCAGCATTCGGATCTCTTCTAAGAACATTGTACACTCTCCTTCTCATTTAAACCTAGTAGAAAATTGAATTTACTTCCATTCTTAATATATTCGCTAGAATAACTTTAGGAAATAGCCCTAAGCTATTTTGGAATATTAAATTTAACGCCTTAAGGAATCAATTTTTTTTCCAAAAAAAAAGGCACATTTTTTATTGCATGTAACTAAGCATAAATACTTAACAAAATGTGAAAATGGAAGAAATTTATTTTAATTTTCAATGTCTTTTATTATTTTCTATTTTATAATTGTGTGTAGAACACAAAAAAACTCTTAAATGTTAGCTTTTTATAAGTACACTCTTCCCACAACACACACACAAATATGCTATAATGCATATTTGTTTTAATCTTTATCTCTTAAACAAAAAAATTTCATGTTCGTACTTCTTTTTCAAACGATTGAGGGTTTTGTGTGTGTGTGTGTGTGTGTGTGTGTGTGTGTGTGTGTGTGTGTGTGTGTGTGTGTGTGTGTGTGTGTGTGTGTGTGGTGTGTGTGTGTGTGTGTGTTGTGTGTGTGTGTATATATATATGCACTCCCGATTTAAAGCATGGGGTAATACCATGTTCTACATTGCAAAGGTTACAGAGGTAATATCGGCTTCTTTAATTAATTTTTTATTTCAATTTATTCTCAAGAAACAAATTGCACATTGCCTTGCTATCTGTTATTTATCAAATATTTTCAAGAATCTTAATTCCTGCCTTCAATGAAAAGTTTCAGCCTTTCCGGATGTAAAATCCCGTATGAGAAGTATTTCATTACAACGGACAAACTGTATCTCTTAAAACACACAAGCACTAATTATCTCATTATGAGAATTAAAAATATTTGCAAATCAATGATAGAAAGAAGAAAATATCAGTCTTTAACTATAATATATATATATATATATATAATCAAAATTCTCTACAATAGAGATGATTCAACAGGATTAATACTTAAAAGAATATCAATTGCTAGAAAACAAGACAACAGAATTTAGGAGATATGAAAAATTGAAATAACACAGTAAAATATAAAAGAATGGATGCTTCAGTATTATCAACATTGCTGACTTAGAACAGCTAGTATACATAAAATTTTCTTTAAAAAAATCTTTCTCTATAAAAGTGGGGTTGAACATGTTTTTTGGCCAGCCAACCTTCCCCTTTTTTCTGTTAATAATACGAGCAAATATCAATTGGAAATAATGGATAGGAAATCTAAATCCATTATATGGAAAAGGTAACTTACCCAAAAATTGCATACTGAAATGCAGAGCCCGCGCTAAATCTGAGTACAATAAACAAGTTATTGCCAGATTCTGGACCCAAATACAATTTCAAAACAAAGCAAAGGCTGAAAAATAGCACTTAGCAAAAGTATGAGAAGAATAGAAATAATAAAATAAGAAATGTAAACATACTACAATTATCTTAGAGACTCTTAATGTGGTTTAAAAGTTATAATAAATTCTAAAAAAGTAATTTTATCTAAAACTAGAAACTGGGGTATTTAAAACTATCTAGGAAGAATAATAAATCTATAATATAAACCTTTTAAAACTATGGAAATTTAATCCTTACTATTTAGAATATCATTATTTAAATATCTATTAATAAAATTAATTGGGTAGTTTTGAATTAAACAGTATTTAGTAAAATGTTTATAATTTTTTATTTTTTCTGATTTATTAGAAACTAGAAATTTATTGCGTAGTGTGTAATTAAGAACAATATTTCTGAATATAGATACATGCACATTACTCTCCCAATGCGGTACTTTTATAATATTAAAATTAAAGTCTTCTCGTTTATCATAAATATTAGTAACTATTCTATAATCTTTTAATTTAATTTCTATATCAAGAAAATTGGCTTCGTAACTGTTACTATTTGTCTGTATTAAATTAAGATATTGTGGATAAAAATTAATATTAGGTATAAAGTTGTCTTGCTTGCCAAAAATGATTATATCATCTATATAACGAAAAAAGTAAAATTCTAAGTTGTCTGTGAAACTATTTTCAAAATAATGTAAATATAAATTGGCAAGACAGTTGCTAGCTGGGCCACCTTGTGGTAGACCCTTAATCTGTTGATAATAATTACCATTATGATAAACATAATTCTCTTTTAGAACTAACCTAAGTAGAGAACCAAATCTATCGTATTTGACATTTTTAAACAAATTATCTTTATATAATTTTACTAGTGTTTTTATCATATCATCAATATTATTGAGTTAAAAAGATCTTCAAAATCTAAACTAAATACTGAAAAGATCTTTTTATCTTTAATTTGTGCAATAAGTTCTGTACTATTTTTAAGAATGGCTGAAGTTTTTAGATTATTTATTGTATCTTGTAACATTTCATGTAGAATTTTGCCTGATTTGGTGATATATGTATTAAAACCATTAGTAACTGTTCTAAACTTTACTGGATTTTATGAAATTTAGGAGTAAGAAATACATGTGGAAATTTAAAGTTATTATTAATTTGTATTTTTAATTGTTTGTGAAATGCCAAAATTCGATTATTTATTTCTCTATCAGAAATTGATGACCTAATAAAAGCTGTATTATTTTCAAAATGTTTGTTGAGCATTAAACTATAATAGTATTTACAAATGAAGGCAAAATTTCAGGCACTTTATCAATATAAACTATAATAAATTTATTTTGTAATTTTTAATCTGTTTTTTAATATCATTAAAAAAGATGTTATTATCTGTACTAAAGTTATATTTATTAATCTGTTGTGAAATGTTACATTTAAACTCTGTGAATGCCTCTATAGGCATACTATAATTTAATAGCAATTTTGTAAATAAATTGCTCAATATCATTATATAACTGATTTTTGATAATTTTATTATTATTGGAAATCATAAGTCTAAAACCAGTACCTTATTCATTATATTTCTAAGATTATTGTCTTTTACAATATTGAGATCACCAGTAATAACATGCTGGTGAAAATTATTTTTGAATTCTTTAAATTCATTACAATAACATATTAATTTTCTTGCTTGATAGGTGCATTATAGTTAAAAATTGATCTACCTATTTTTTTATTATATTTAAAAGCCTTTTTAATAGTGATATTTTGAATTGGGAAAGTTGACATGTGTTTTTTAAAAATGCTAGAAAATTAATATTATCAAAAGATTTATTCATATATAATAATGTACAATATTCTGTTTGATATTTTTTATTTACATTGACTTTTATTTTATGTTTATGCTTCAGAAACTTCAGAATGTCTCTTATGATATGTAAAGCATGACTATCTATAAATTTATCTGAATTTAGTATATTATCCGTATACATATTTCTGTCTTACTTAATCCAAACATGAAAGATTTTATGTGCTTTATATTAAAATTGTTTTCGAAACTATTACATATTTCGCTAATATATATATATATATTTCAAAAATATATGCACAAAGTAGTTATAAACTTAGGATAATTATAGTCATGATAGAATAAAGTCTTAGCCACAGTAGTACTAAAGCAAACTCCCGGCCTTAGGAACCAGGATTGCAGGTTTATACAAAGTTTTGCGGACAGCCAACCATCCCTTGTATTTCCAATACTCTGGGTCATAGGGAAAGTAAGAAATTTCTAGAGAAGTTTAACTATTATTACAAACAGAGCCATAATCTATTTATAAAACGAAAATATTATAGTCTATAATAATTACTAGAATATGTTAAACAATGCTAAAACAATTATTTAAAGAGTTACCACGTGAGTACAGCAAAACCATTTTCCCGGCAACAGAAAGGAGAATATCAGTAATGCATAAAATTTGTAAGTTTTGATAAAATAATATTAAGCCTATATAGATATATATATATTTATTTAAAATCAATAAATTTTGTTTTAAAATTTATAGAAAATAAAAGTATAACACAGACCTATACAATTAATTTTAAATAAAATATAATATTGTTAATTTACTCAGCTTGAGGCACCATCTACCGATAAACTGTACAACTAATAACATATTTCTTATACTAAACTGTTAGGAGTATAACATTTTATAAAGTTAGCAGAGTATCCATGTTCCATACAATATTTAATAAAATTATTAAAATTTAAATATATATTAAATTTATCACTAACTAATGCGTTATTACGATAAATTAATTGAAAATAATATTGCTATATATAGATATAGATAAATTCAAATTCCAGTAAGGCACTTTAGGAATGTGAAAATAAGAATCATCTCTTTTATCATAAATATTGCTATGTAGTTTATAGTCCTTAATATACAATGATAAATCCAAGTAATTATTTTTAACTGGATTACTATTAATTTTAATTAGGTTTAAATAATTGGGATAAAAAATGATATTGGGGTTAAAATTATTCTTTTTACAAAAATTAATTAGGTCATCTATGTATCTAAAATGTAATAATTATTATTAATAATATATTTATATTCGTAAAAGTGTAAATATAAATTAGCCAAACTATTGCTAGCAGGGCCACCTTGAGGCCTTGTTTGTACAAAGAACCAATAAATTAATGTAGTTTTCTTTTAAGACTAAATCTTTGAGAGTTCTAAATTTTTGTGAATTAATATTAAGGTTATATTTACTATGATTTTCTAAAGTTACCTTAATAATATCATTAATATCAAGGAAATTAAAAAGATCTTCAAAGTCATAACTATAAACTGAATAAATATTTTTATTTTTAAAGAAATCCATGATATCTTCATTATTTTTTATTATAGCATTATTACATTGCTTATTCATGAAGTTTTGTATAATATTATGCAGCATTTTACCTGCAGTAGTGATATATGTTTTAAAACCATTTGTTATTGTTCAAAATGTAAAAGAATTTTTATGGAATTTAGGTGTTAAAAATATATATGGAAACTTAATCTCATGAATGGAAACACCTAATTTTCTATATATAAGAAAATTCGATTAATTATTTCTTAAGGTGACAAGTCCAATCTTTTAAAAGATTCATTGCTTAAAAAGTGTTCATTTATCATATTATTATAAAAATATTTACAAATTACAGCATAATTTCCGGGCATTTTGTCTATGTAAACAATGATATATATATATATATATATATATATATATATATATATATATATATATATATATATATATATATATAGCGGTGTCTAAAATTATGGACACTTTATGTTTTTTTAGTTTGAATGCTTATAGAAAAAGTTACGTTGCGCAAAATGCAAAGTGTTTTATATCATTTTAAAGAAACTAAATTCTAAATTGAATACAAAAAAAAACAAAATGTAAATATTTGTAATGCAAAAAAATTATGCTGCAATAACTGTCGATATGCATTAGATACTGATGATAGCAGTGAGTTATCAGTGCTTAGTGGGGTTGCCTTTATTTTTTATTACAGAATCACATCGAAGTTTCATTGCACTGAAAATAGTTTTAAGCTCTTCCTTCATTATTACATGATGCCAAGAAACAATTATATCCGCAATTAGTTCCTTTTTATTTCATGGGTAAATCATTCGGGTAAGAGTTTTCAAACGTTGTCACAAGTTTGTTCAGCTAAGATACGAAAAAGTTGAGGATTTTTGTTAAATTTGTGCAATTCACGTAAAATTAAATCATTAAAAATTTCTTTATCCTTCAATCTGTATTGTTAAATTTTTCAATACAACCGTGCGATTAACGTGTATACCAGCTAGTTATTTAATAAAAAAGTAAATTAAATGAAATCTTTCTTTGTTGACCTAAGTAGGAATTGACTTTAAAAAAAGTTTTTTATATTACTTGTTTATTCTTAAAACGTTTCATCCAGGTATCAGTAAAAAAATATGGAATTTTGAAGGTATGTGGATTAAACATTCCACCTTCTTTTACGAAAAGAAGGTGGATTTTATATAAATTTTTAATAACACTTATCAGTGAGCAAGTAAGCAGATTTTTTTTTCCTTCTAGGGCGAAGCGTTTCTTACGGATTGGGGGAGAATATTTCATCACTCTGTTCGGTCTAAAGGAAGATCTTCATATTTATTCGTTTGTAAAATAATATACATTTTTTAATAAATCTATGTAAAAACATTCTTTCATAAATTAATTTAAATTTTTTTAGAAAACTATATAACAAGGTCATCATTTACCAAATATTTTAATTTTTTCAATATTTCTTCTTACATGAATTTTAATTTTAAAAAAATCTATGCAAGAGGTAGCTCGAAAGAGTTCTAAGTTTTATTTTAAAAATTTACCCAAACAAAGAACGAGCCCTTCAGTTATTATATACATATATAGATAGATGTACTATATATTTGTATATATGAAATATTTCATTTAATATTTGAGTCAAGAATTTTAAGCTACGCAAAAAGTTTATTGATAAAGAAACCGAAATCAGGAATTTATACCAATGGCAGGATCCTACCACGAAATCTGATTGAAAACCTACAGGGATTTTGGAATGTAAAATTTGTCATCTTTTCCAAATCCCAGCATATCTAAATTTTTATACTTCCCAAACATATTTTGGGTATATGTTGAAAATATCAATTTTGCAATTTCTGCCAAATAGACTAGGCGATTTCAGTTAAGACTTCATTTCCAATGAATACAGGATTACGGCAACTGTCAAACTTTGGAATGAAACATATTTTCGTTTTTACAAATAAGAGAGGATACCGTCAAAAGTGATATAAGATTTCTCAAAAATCATAAGAAGCAAAGAAATATTTCTCATAGGATTTCAAGTCGACATTAAAAAATGTTTTTAATTTTATATTTTTATATTTGTATAATCAGATATATCCTGTATAAATAATACTCTTATTTTAATTATAGGATTTGCTTATGCTTCATTTATTTTGTATATGTATATGTCTGAGATTTTTTTCAGTAAAAAAGAGGAAAATTGGGACATTTTCTTGCTTGATTTTTAGAGACCTAAGCGTATTACCTTTTCTAATAAAAGTGATTTATTTGTTACTTATCAAAAGGAATTAAACAATGAATACCTAAAAAAGATAAACATTGGTGTCCAAAATTAAGGTCACAAACACAAAAAATGCAATGTCTTAGCATATAATTTTAAAATAGGGCTAGTTTTTGTACATTAGTCTCTCGTTAAATAGTTAAGCTAACAAATAAAATCTTAATGAGAGTTACTTCTTCTAATATTCAAATTAGATTTTAAAAAATTGCCAAAACATGCTGTCTTATATTTACAAAGTTCAGTGTTATACACTAGTCTAAGCATCAATTTCAAAGCTCTACTATGAAAATGATTTTAACGTTTTCCTTCAAAACGACCCATGGAAATTCTTTTTATTAGTCAAAACTCACAAAATTCGGATATTAAGGTTGCTTTTGTTCACTTTATATAATAATACTACCTGGTATACCTGTTCTTCGCAAGGGTGAATCGAAAAAAAAGAATACAAATCGAAGGATAAAGAAGTTATTAATGAGTTAATTTTACGTGAATTGCAAATTGAACAAAAAACGCATTTTGCATACCTCAGCTGAAATCATACTTGTCAAATTTTAAGTGTGTAGGTTTAATAGCTGATATAAAGAATTTGTTTTATCTATAACACCCCCGTAACTCGTAACTCCCATGTGGGTCGATTTTTGAAAACATCTTCCTAAGCTGATCTCTGCTCAGCAAAAGAAACATATTATTACAATTTTTGTGTAATGAATGCTTAAAATCGGGTAAATAATTTATATCTGGATGTTTAATACATTAATAATACTTTCTGTTAAATTTATTTCATGTTAAAATTGTAATATTCGCAAGCAACGCCATTCCTTATATTATAATGACGATTCAATGGAAACAGAGCGCAATGTTGGGAATAGAGCCAAGTTGGCATAACTTTTGGCGACCATGTTGGCAACTTGGTGATTGATTGAATATTGCAGAATTGGATATGCTATAGCTGCAACAAAGAAAATAGCACAAAAACCTTCTCCACAAAATAATACATATACATGCCAATTTTCGTAGAGACATTGGTTGATATATATATATAAATATATAATATATAGATAGAGAGAGAGAGAGAGATAAGTTTTCAAAAAATAATGATAGATTTCTTTAAATAGTAGGAACTTTATGTTTATAACTTTAGCTTTGCACACCATTGTACATGTAAAAAAATATTTAAGAATGTTCATTAATTTTTTTTTACAATTTTTAAATGTATATATCGAATATTCTTAAGCTTCAAATTAAATAGTTATTATAATAACAAATAAACTCTGCAAACAACATTCAGTTCTTTCAACTGTTTGGATCACGAATCATTTGGTATAAATCATAGATATCTCAACGAAAAGCAATATTGTCGGCATTATACTAAAGAAATTATTTTTATCCAATTGAGTTAAATGTTATATTTTAAATTATCTTCCAATAAACAATATGTTATGTTTCGCAAGCACTTTGTAGCTCTGTCGATTCTCAATAACGCATAATTCGTGACCTCAATGAAAAATAAAATAAATTCAACGTTTCTCAATATAAGCGTGTCTATTTTCTACCACTACCTTGAATCGGAACTATGAAAACCCTTAACCTCTCATCGCTAAATTACAGAAAGGATCATCTTCATAATTAACCTCCTCTAACTACTTCATATTATCCAACAATGTGGACCAACTTCTCCAAAGGATGAAAATAGGTATTCCATTTTCGTCAACTGGGGTGTAAGACAGATTTGAATATAATGAGCTCCTTAACCCTGAAAGGATTTCTCTGTAGGAAGATGCAACAGGAAGAGAAAGATTTCAATCCAGCGATGAATGGGATCTGGAGTACTTATTAAATTTAATCAAAGCTAGTGTGTTTAATATCGTAGTATTCCGAAATATGGAATGTTATGTACCTACACAGGTTGTCTCTAGATGTAGGATGAAAACTAAGAGGTATGGTTACACGCACCAAAACAAACACAACTTTCATCAAAGATTCCAATCTAGAAAATAAACTTTAAGACCATTTTGCTTTTAGAAACGCCTGTTGCGTAAAAGTGCTTGTGAAAGTTGGGTTATCAACACGTTATGAATGTATATTATAGCATCGTTTTATTTCGCTTTACACTTGCTTACTATGTTATTTAAACATAGTTGATTAAATTTGGATGAAATTGAACATTGTATCTAGAAAAAAGAGTTAATATCTTTTTTTATCTTATATAAGTGCTTGTGTGTGTGTGTGTGTGTGTGTGTGTGTGTGTGTGTGTGTTGTGTGTGTGTGTGTGTGTGTGTGTGTGTGTGTGTGTGTGTGTGTGTGTGCGTGCTGTGCGTGCGTGCGTGCGTGCGTGCGTGCTGTGCGTGCGTGCGTGCTCAAATATTTATTTGCACTTACAAAACTGCCATTAAGAGACGAACTAATAGATCAGATGCTTATAAATTATTTACGTGATACTTATGAGATATATTTACTTTAATTACCTTTCCTTAAATTTCAAGGATGTGTTAGAACTTATTTACTTTTCACATTGTTTTAAACTTAAATGTATCTAATTATTCACAAATGTTAGCTTTAAGACGAAATATTTGGTCGAATGAATATAAGCTCTGGAATTTTAATTTCAATTCCTTTGCTTATTTCTTCAAGAGAATACAAAATATCAAATCTTAAGCATACATCATGGGAAATATTATGTGTTTATGTGAACTGAAGTATATTTAGATCTCTGGTTTCTATTTGTTTGTTAAGTTGCACGTAACAAAAATCATTTCAAAATTAAATAAAGACTTTTGGAAAATTTCATCAAAAGCCATCAAAGTATCAAAAGAATGTTACAGAAAAGAATTTTAAAAAATTCATTTTTTTTTTAATATTATTATTATTGCTTCTAGGTCACATGTTAAGAAAAATGCCAACGTCTCCATCAGAATAACGCGACAATCTCCTGTTTTCTTTTCAAATATTTTGATTAAACCAAAGCATCTTTGGTTTTACTCAAGAAGCTGCAGATGCCATCAGAACAAACATAAAGCAAAAATATTTAAATTAAATGCCTTCAGGCAGCAAAGTTCTGTAATCCAATGCTTTCTTTACGTCAGCGCTCAATCTCTCCACCTTTTCTCCTTTCTTATTGAAAAAACGAAAATTTTTGAATGAATTAAAAAAGAAACCGAAATAAAGATGCTCAAAATAATAATACAAAAGAGACTTTTATTGTATAAGTATTAACCTTGAATTAATAACAAAAAATCAGAAAAATTAAATAAGAAAACAAAAGTAAACTCTTGCTGTTGACTGAAATGGAGCTATTTCATAAGGAAGTGATTAAATTAATAATTTAATGTAAAACAAATGCCTCAAACAACTCATTCATTTTCCTTAATTTAAAAGTTCTAGGGAGTACAATTTCTACTAGTGTTTTGTTTAACCAGAATATTTGAGATCCGAAAACAGCTTTACGGATAGAATGAGACCGAAGGCCACAAGGTTCCATAAATTGTCCCATTTTCAATACGAATTCATGTTCCAAAAGCTGTATAACTCTAAAAAGAAACCATATTCTCTAACATCGCATGTTTTTAATTCTCGTAAGCTTCCTTTAGACTTCGTCTACCAGAATGAAACATAACTATTATCAAGCGCGTGTACCATTATATTGTCTGATATATATTTTATTATATATATTTGTATTAACTTAAATAACTACATAAATTTACTAAAGCCTGTCCAATCTGTTTAGTCTGATTATCAGCCAAAAGTACCATAATTTTGAGCATCGATGTGCACATGGATCACGAATTAATAAAAAAATTACTTTTACTGGAGCTGTAAGCAATAAAGGCTATAGAATATATGTTTTTACATTTGAAGTCTCAAATCCCCTTCATCAAAATTCACCAAAAAAGCTGATAAAATTATAAAGATTAAAAGTTAATACAGAACTTTCAATTCGTGTTAAAAATCAGGTAATAATATAAAAATTTACAAATAATGTGTTTAACTCATTGCTTCTAAAACTTTCAATATTAGCGACAGTAGTATATGGGTACAAGTCTGGGACAAAATGGTTTGCAATTTTTTCCCAGACTTGTACCCATATACTACTATTTTTTCACATTTTTTAACCTTTTTCAGTCGTTTAAATTTAATTTATAATCAAAATTTCATCATATTTACACAAAATTTTAACGTTTTTTTGGTTTTTTATTCGTTTCTTTAGCTTTTTTCTTCCTTTTTTCACTCATTTTTTCAGACCTCAAAAAAAAAAACACGAATCTTGACAAGATCCGTGCCAAAAATAGGGTAAAAAAACGCATAATATCAAGAATTTAAACAACTTTTAGACTAAAGTTAGACTGAAAATCGCTAAAAAGTTTGAAAAATCTGGGGGGGGGGAAGACGCCCTCATATAGAGAGACGTCTTCTTTTTCATAAAAAATATATAAAGTTAACAATTCTTCAAAAAAATATATAATTTAATTCTCTTGTAAAATTTCTCAAACCCTTGATCATTTAATTTCAAATTTCTCAAAATTTTACAATCTGATACCTTTCCCAAATGAGTTGATATGAATTCAACGATTAGATTTCTCTGATGTTCAAAAATTTCATCCCAATCCACTTTATCTGAGAGTTTTTCGATAATCTGTAGAGAAATACGAGTTTGATATTTTGAGATTAATTTCATATCCAAAATATCCACATTATGTGTAATAAATCTGTCACTCAATATCTGATTTTCCGATATCCGTCTCAAATTTAACTTATTCTTCTACAGGGTTATAAACCTTTCCGATAATGTTTGCCATTTTGATACAATATCCCAATCTATGACATCTTCATTTTTAAGTCCTCAGATAGAGTCTGATAAGCTGAAATGTAACCCAATTGACTTTATCCTTAAATTCCAAAATGAAGGATTCAGAGAGTTCTTGAAATTGAATCCCAGTCAACTTCATCTTGAAAATGTCTTATTAAATCTTCTGGTAATTCAGAATTTTTTGATGCTACTTCCCATTTGGCCATTTTATTTAGTATTTATAAAGCGATTTCACTCAGATTTTCAATATAAATATAAGGCTTAATTTTGACAATTTCATTCATTTTCTATAGGTTCTACGGTCATTTGAAGCTGATAATCAAGTTTACCATTTGCAGTGAGAATGATTGGATTTCGATCTCTTAACCTTCACCTTCTAAAGTATAAAATATCGGTATCTTTATCTTTTACAAGTTCGATATCTATCCTAAGTGCTCCTGTTTCAAATAAACAGTAATTCTCATTAGCATATTAGTAGCAAATATATCAGAAGTTAACAAATCAGAAGTAAATACATTGAATTCTACATGACTAGTCTGAACACTAAATATATGGTATTCTTCCTGAATAGTGGCACAAAATGTTTTCGGGAGTGATACGTAAAGCCCATCGTGATTTCTGGATAACAAATTATCCGCTTGGCTAAGGCTGATAGAATTGATTAACAGAAAATGTCATCTGGAGTTATTACTAAATTACTCAAAAGAATTTCTGAATTGAGTAAGCGGATATTGCAACAAAAAATATGTAACTTGAAATCTTTCTGTGCTTTATGGAATTTTCTATAATCTTAAAAGAATCGTTTCATTGTTTATTTCCTGCTAGTTTGATATCACGGGCATCGCGCCAAGTTGTTGTTTATGTTCGCCAAGATGGGCGACAACATTACAATATAGTTATCTTGATATTTTTATCGTCTGGCGATGTGGTTGCCATGGTGATAACAGATATTAGAAATAATTTTTATTGGTTCTGTTCTGCGGTAATCTTATTAATTTCAGACGATTTTATTTCGATTTTTTTTACAATTTAACTATTTTCATTGCAATCCCGAATCAAAATATATTTCAGTCTTCTGTTTTATTTAATGCTATTTTCGCATATGGATATTTCTAATATCATTGGTGAGAACTAGGATATTTTTTTTAAATAACGAGTGTTATATTTTTAATTATTTCTATAAATCGTTTATTTTCAATTTATTTTACGTTTTAAAAATGTTTTTTTTTTCGTTTCTTGTTCGATGAAATTCGTTAAAGAATTTTTCAGTTTTTGGAACATGTAAGCTTTCAGTACTTTTTAGTTGCTATTCATTATCAATTTTAATAATATTATATAATTATTTTATAAATAATATAAAAATACAATAATTATAATGTGTAATAATCATATAATATACGTTATTTGTAATAATTGTTATTTTATAAATATTATTACATATGTGTTATTTATAATTATTATTATTTTATTTCTTTCTAAGTATTTGTTATTTATTTATTATTATTATGTTATTTGTTCACAATTATTATTTTGTTGTTTATAATTATGTTAAATGAGTACTCTATATCTATACGATTCTTATTATATTACAATAGGATGATTATTCTTTTTTATAAAATCTATTAAATTATATTACGTGATTATTACTATTATATAAAATAATAAAAAATAATACAATATGAATATCTAATAATTATTACTATTTCAGTATTATATGAATATTATATATATATATATATATATATATTATTTATATATATATATAATAATTTATATAACATTATATTACAAGATTATTGTATACTGCATAATATTACTATTAGTAAATGATTTTTTATAATATTGATATTAATTATTTATTGATCTTGGTTAGTCTCAATCTATTCTTAAATTCTTCATTTGAAATCGACTTCAAGTTTTCAAAACAGTTCTATAAAATTATTTTCCTGACTAGTCTTACCGCTAGGCCGCCATCTTGAATTTCATTCTAATGTCATGCGCTGCTTGGCGTGATTGTTTATCACGCCAAACAGCGTTTGGCGCCATGCCCGATATCAAACTAGTTCCGGTTATATTTCTTACATTATTTGTAAATTAAAACTGCCATCTTGAGTGGGAAGTTGTATATTAGTATGCTTTATTGCTTAGCATCAATCAGTCCAAAATAAAGAAGGGGGGAAATATGTTTTTAAGTAATTTACATTTTAAGAAAAATTAAAGAGTTTTTAATTTACTCGCCATAAATAATGTAATTTAATCAGTTCATTCACTTTTTCTAATTAGCGATTAACCCTTTAACTGCCTATTAAAAGTTACGTAATTCCTTTTACAGTGTCGCCATTTTTCTCATAGGCATGCCTATGCAGTTTATTGAGGGAAAAGAAAAGCACAGATAAGCAAATATTTCTCTCTAATAAGAAAATCCTTCCCAAACTCAGCGAATGGCTTTTTTTTTTTTGCATACCAAAGCCTTCGGAATAGTTTACTGATAGCAGCTTGTAAAGATTTATAAAAAAAAGGATTTATAAAAAACAGCACCAGATTTATAAAAAATTATATTTTTATTTAAAAAATTGATATATATATGTAATATAATTTTATCATCTCATTTTCAAATAAATAATTATATTCATGTATTTGCTAATTTAAAATGTTACATAAAAAAGGATTTTTTTTAAAAATTATTGGTTAGAGTTTTAGAAATTTTGAAAGAATTATGGTTAATATTTTCTATTATGTTGCCTTTACTGAAATCTGGATATTAAAAATAAAAGATTTACCACATACTTATACATTTATCAAGCGAACGCTATAGTAGAAATTTAAAATTTTGTAGTAGCTTAGTATTTATGTTTGAAATGGAAGTTTAATGGATTGATAACTTGAAAATTTATCAATAGGAAGTTGAAACAGTAAGCTAATTTCTTAAAACGTAATTTGCACAAAAAAAAATGGAAATTTCAAAATTCATCAACAACATCATGTAAATTATTCATATCCTAGCTGATATTTATATTCAAGACCAGCATCGATCCTAGCTGATGCGCAGGCGTGGACGGCCAAAACAAGGGGCGGCCGCAGGCCACATACAGTTCTAACAATCAAGTAAGCATTTTTACAAATTTCTCAAAATAAAAACTTATTATAAATTTAATTATTATAAGTCGAATTTGTTAAATTTTTATAAGTCGAATAAATATACTGAATATTTTAAATATTGAAAAATCAAAACAAGTCCCGATTTCTCTAAAGTATAGCATAGTTTAAGAAAAATATAATGTTAGTGCATAGTGTTTTGGTCCACCTGAGGCGTAGCTACCGTGGTATCAGCTGTTTCAATGATACGGGGCCCCCAAGCTACAGGGGCTCCAATATGTATAACTATAATACCACTAACAGGACTTTTTTTTCTAAAAAAGGGCCCCGAAGAAGTTTTGATGCGGGGCCCACTTAGAACTAGCTATGCCAGTGTGGCCCACACATAGTTCATTAATGTCTACTCTGCATACACATCCTTCATTTGGTAGCAAAATTCGTGGCAAAGCCGGCAGTACTGCAGAAAAAATGTTTTTTTTTTCCTTTTACTTATCAGCAGTACTGGCGGTGGGGTGTAGATTGATGCTTAACAAAGGCCTCTCAAATATGGCTATGGATAGCCTAGTGGTTAGAGCATCGGACGCCAGACCGGAAGGCCTGGGTTCAATGCCGCCGAATACAAACGGAAAACGTGCTCGTTTAATCAGTGGATCCGAATGGTGTCGCCATCTATCGTGAGCAAACTGCTGTACCTCATGGCTCAAGCTTAGCTAATGACAGACGTATCTCTAGCCCGTTGCCATGATGAATTTCGTGGGCCTCGATCTGACTACGTCAGACAGATGGCAACAACAACAACATCTCAAAAATGATTTTTGCGAAAGTTGCTTTACGAAAATATCTAATATGGGATTAATATTATTCAGGACATAGGAGTTCTTAAATTCAATATGCATTTGGGGAAACTAAAATTTTTTAGTTTAATAACAGACTTAAAATTTAGAAAAACAAAATAGAGAAAAGAAATTGTTTTTATGTCTATTTGCATTTTTATTAATGTTTTACCTTTTACTCTTATACAGGTAAATGGGTCTATATAACTTTTGTGTTATGTATTAGTCAAATTATAAAAAATTCTGTAGAGGAGCGGCACAAGAGGTTTTTACACCATGCGGTCTACACAAACTAAATTGTAACTTAATCTTTTAGTCACCAAATCTAGAATTAGTGGCCAAATATGGAAATTGGATCTGAAATTAGTCGCTAGATGCGGAATGGGATCTGTAAATGGAAAATCGTTAATCCTGATGATTCTGATCAGGGAAATGGAACAAAATTATTAAATTATTGAATTGTCATCTGTCCTGGTCAATTCAGCAAAATTTCAAATTCATCTGACCTTTTAAAGTGGGTAAAAATTAAGTTCAAATATTCCATTACATACAGGTGAAGCTTATAAAAGGGTGTTATAAACATTAAAATCCTTTATAATGTCTCTTATTAAGGATTATGAATATCTAATTATGTTGAAATACAATGATTCTAAACATTTGTACTGCCATTATTCAAAGAATATTTCAAAGGTCTAGATACAAGCCTTTAAATAAATTTAAAAAATTTTCCCTCCAGCTATGCTTCTTTCATCATGTACGAGATTATGACAAAATTATTCTTTTTTGAAGAGAAAAATATATTTCAAACAAAATCTTTTCGAAAATGGAACACTACATTTTTATGCTTTTGACACTTCACTTCCCCACCATGGTAGATGTACATGATCATTACTTATCCCTTGATTGGTAATTAATAAAATTAATTCCCCTTGAAATTAGCAAAGAGCTTACGGTTTACTTCCATCTCCGGCTCTTTTTTCCCCATTTTAGGGATTTCCGGGCATTGCTAATCCTTCAGTGTTCACAAATGGAACAGTTTTTAACGTAAAGATTTCTGGCTGTCGCAAAATCATTTTTATTTCAGAATTTTTACAAAATGTTTTGAAATTATATACTTCTGAGAATTAGTTGATTCTCATGGAACATTTTTCTTTTGAGGCATTTTTTCGCGTCTTGAATGATTTATTATAATCATTAATATACATTTATTTTACATTTTAAATTATATTTATAAGTGCAAGAATGGTATTAACTTTTTGCTATTCAATTAAAGTTTATAAAGTAAGATGAAAGAACTCTCTTTGTGCTCATATGTAAGAAATAAACTTCTTTAAAAATTAGAGATTAAACATTTTTCTCTTCCTTCATTGTTTTATAAAGGCAATTTATTTAACTATAAAACAACATTCTCCAAGATATATGACTTACGACCATCTGCTCTACCCTGCAAAAAATAAAAAAATAAAAATAATATAAGTAATTGTATTGGTGTAAGCCAATAATACACGTCATGTACTATAATTATGCATACATCGTTTTAACTTTTTTTTTCCAAGTACAACTTTTATACTGTGGGGGGAATCTTAATGGGGGTTTCTCGGAATTTCGATGGCTTATTGTTTGAGAAGATTGATTGATTGATTATATACTTCGCTCTCTGAAGAAATATAATGAATATTAGTGAGAGATTGACATGATTATTCTGAGCTAAGGTCAAGAAAATAGAATGAAACCTGAGTTGTGGTAACTCATACTCATAGCACTTCCCTATCAGACCAAAGTGGAGATTTTGTCTTAAGGTATCCGAACACTTTTGGAATATTTTTATGAAAAATAGTATACTAATACACACATTATAAATGCGTTTTTAGGAACCAATACCAAAAAATACGAATATTTAATAAACAATAATTAAAAAAATCTAAATTTTATAAAAATTACAATTATATGGAAAAATTTAGCAATATTTTTGAAAAACTTAAATTTTTTTTTTGGTTTTTTAAAAGTAATTAGAGTATAAAAATTAATAAACTTATATCAGTAAAAGTAATACTAAAACAAATTAAATGCATTTATCTAGAGAATATATTATAATTTGAATGTTTTATTTAAATTTAAAAATTTTAGAGCTGATCGAGTAAATATTAAAAAAATTGGACATTCTTTTTTAGACCATTATTTAAATGACAGGCCATAACTTAAAAACATTCTTCTCTAGAAAATAAAATAAATATCAGGTTCAAAAAATTTCACATAAATACATTTATAACATTTTGAGTTATCAGACTCGCCATGATAGATTTTGAACAATTTAAATTAAAAATCCACTTCCGATTTTCTAATTTTATAAAATTGGTTGTAACTTGGCATCTAAGTAGCGTAGAAACAAAAACAGTATGTTTTGTAAAGCCAAATGATAGCTCTATTCAATAAAATAAAAAAAAAAACATGTGTTTTTACTGAATTCACTCATTTCATTGTGTTCGTATACCTTAATAGATTTCATGTATATCAATTTTCTACGCTGCACGCTTCAGAGGTACCGGACTTCAACTCACGATTCGGGTATAACTGTACCAATTACGAGTTCTGGATCCTTCTTACACGACTACCGCGGTCTTACACGACTTCTGGATCCTTCTTACTTGGAAGAAGGAACGGAGTTTGTGGGTGTAGGCTGAGAAGACATTCCAGTATATTTCAATCTTAAGATATATCACTATAATTTAAGATATATTGTAATTTAAGAAAAATCATTTGTACGTAAAACGTGGATAGCGAATCCTTTGAGAGTGACGAGATAATTTTTGTGAACCGCCAAAATAAAAGAAATTTACTATACAAAAAATATAAGGCTTTTCTTAACAACTATCCTGTACTGGTAAGAGAGTAAACTGAGATATTATTTGTAAAAAAAGGATACATTTTGTACCAAAACAGTAGTCTCTTACCAAAATTGAGGATTTAAGGAAACATGGTACGATTTAAGCAAAAAATTTTAATTTAAGGATTTTCGAAATTTTTTTATTGCCTCCTATGTGTGTATACTATGTAAAACAGATTTGTACTCAAAATTTCATAAAAAAAACTAGCCATTTAATTTTTAAAGAAAAAACTTAAAATTTTTAAGTGATTTTAAAATGCTACTTCTCCTACAAAAATTTACGTACACGCATTAAATTTGATTTACCTGTACGTTAAATCATGTATAACAAAAGTTGGTATGGGTTTTGCAATAACATGATTGGTATTCGTGCAATATTTGTATTTATGAATGCTTATTGAAAATTTCTTAAGATATGTACAAATTCTGAGTTGTTATGTTTAAAAAAGTATTGCTTTGATTCAAAAATGCATACCGACTTTTGTTACATGCACTATTAGCAATAAGTAAAAAAAAATCAAAGCATTAGGCACAATAGAAAAAAAGCCTTAGCATTTTAAATGAAGACAAACTCGTTATTTTATCTTTCTGAGATAAGTAAGTTTAAAGTTGCGATTTGCCATAGGGATGTGAATAAAAACGAACGTAAAAGCAATAATAATTCAACGTTTCTTAAGTTTAAAGATTTCAAATTTTGTGAGGTTATAGAAAAGTATATACAGAATAATTTAGGCTAAAAAAATTAGATTTGATTTTTTTTACCGATTTTTTTCAGTCCCCTTAAAAAATATAATATATAAGGGTAATGAAAACATTTTATATAAAAAGCTGATAGGAAATGAGAATGGTTTGGCTACCATTGAATTATATCAATGTTTAATATATTTAATGTTAAATGAATCTTTTACTTCATGCATCCAGTTGAATGTATTTATAAGATTTTATCCTGAAAAGGAAACTTTTATACCCTTTCGTGAGTCATTTATTTCTTGTTTGAATCTCTTGTAGTTTTTTATGTTTTATTAACAATTAAACAATAGCATTTAAGGAAATATATTTTATTTTGCCAAATTTTATGTTTACATTTAAATTTTTGGGATGGGAAGAATACATCCCAATGAACCATTCATCTTCATAAAGAAAATTAAATTTAATGGTTATTATTTGCCATGAAAAGATGAAAAGCATGTTTCAATGCACAATGGGATATCGTATTCTGCACACATGTAGCAAGTCCTTTTTTCTTGTCTCTTTCTGCTACATTTCTTACATCTCCTATTGTTGGATACTATCTTTTGTATAAGATTTCCCACACTGGCTAAGCTCACATTATCTAGAACTACACACATATTTGCTTGGAAACTAGCAGGACGTCCTTTCCTTTTTCTTAAGGAATATACGTCTATTAGCTGACGAGTTAGTGTTATACCGAATGTTAGCTGATCTAAGCTTTGCTGGATTTTTTTTGTTCACTTGCTCCAGTATGTGTGAAACTATTTATAATGAAAAGTTCAACAAGAAAATAAAAGATATGATGCCATCAACAAACATATCTGCTTCCTATTTGGTATATTTCTTTTCTTTGATCGAAAGGGTCAACCCCTTTTCCCATGGTATCGTTATATACTGTGACAGCTTTTGGACAAGGTACTTCTTCTTTAGTAACATCTTTTTTGTCCGATTTACGGATGTTAAAATCGCTGGATTATGTGCAATAGCACAAAACTGAAGAGGGTATTAGTCTTCCCATCGTAATAATAGCAAAGCTAGTATATTATAATGGGTTTTGCGCTTCTCACTGGTGTATTTTGTAAGATGAGTAGATGGGAATTAAATTTCCCAAAGCCCACGAAAGGATAAACTTAAATAGGTTTGGTCCATTAAATTTTCAATTTTGTACAATGAATAAATGAAATCATTCCATGCTTTTATTTATGTAATTTTATATCCTTCTTTTTAAATATATAAGAACTGTGCTTAGAAATTACAGTTTTGTTGGAATTTTTGCTTGCTAAATATATATATGTGCTTATTAATATATTTTTGTTCTGCAAAACTATAATCAATCAGATGATCACTTAACCTTGTCTTCAATATCGAATAGATTTGCAGGATTACTGTTAATGACATTTCAATTTAAACTGAACTCAAAGACCACGTGATATGAGGAGATTTATTTGTAATCAGTCTATCATTACCAGTGCGAGTGTGACAGAACAATCTCAAACCCACCACTTAAAGCTCTCACAACAGCAGATACTCGACTTCAAACCGGAATAGGAGATATTCAACCCTTGATCATGCGTTCATCAGTTACAGATAATA
This sequence comes from Trichonephila clavata, assembly GCA_019973975.1. Taxonomy (NCBI): domain Eukaryota; kingdom Metazoa; phylum Arthropoda; class Arachnida; order Araneae; family Nephilidae; genus Trichonephila; species Trichonephila clavata. Next base: position 37,558 of record BMAO01037767.1, read on the forward strand.
ACTTAAGAGACAATCGCACTGTATGATATAAGCTCCATTGCAATTACGAGGCGTCAAGCGGTTTCTGGAGTTAGATTACGATTCCGAGGAAAATTGGAAATTATTAGTTTGAAAATTGGGGGCTGTAGAGTTGTTCATAAATCAAAATTCTTAAGCGCAAAAGTTGTAGGTTTGCCTTCATATTGTGATCTCTGAAAAATATTTATTTTGAAAATATATGATTAAATATGACATTTTAGATCGTTATTCTATATTCGTTAGCGGCAGTTATTAAATTAATTAATCATTTCAACTGGATTTCATTCTGTTTCTTTAATGCCCCGCGTAAGGGATTATAATGACACTTTTTAATTATTTTAATTGATTTTTAGTGAAACATTTGTCTGAAACAGTTTTAGATTAGAAGAATACGAATTTTCCTGTATAAAGTTAATTGCGTATGAATAAATAAAAAGAAGGCTTTGTAATTGTTTCAGGATATTTAAATGACAAATATCTGTCAAAAGTTGGCGTGGCCCGCCAGTTGATGATTTTTTTAAAGTCATTTTGACATACTTCTAACTGAAAATGTTGCGTATGTGTTATATCCCTAGAATGGTCATGAATTGGAGATTTCAGAAAAATCAAGAACTCGAAATCAATAATTTCAAGATTTTTAGTCTACTGACTGACCTTAAGGGTCAATCACTCATATTTTTAACTTTGGTAGGATACCAATGCTTTACTTAGTACATACATTTTAGTTTTAAAAAGTAAAAAAGTAGCATTGAAAAATTATTTTGATTTTATAATAAAAGAAACTTTTTGAAAATACCATATTGAAATGGATGTTAAAAATTCTGAACGTAAAGCATGTTTTTTACAATAGTCTGAAAGAGTTTTTTTAAAAAAAACTAAAGGAAAAATAATTTAATCACAAAAGGGGATCACATCTCATTTCATTAGAAAAAGATTGTCAAAAATTATTATTTTAAGCTAAAGCAGTAAGAAATACATTAATAGATTAATACAAAAATGAAGGGAAGAAGCGTGTTTCAAAGGTACATTAAGAAAAAGCAACTATGTTACAAACTTCTTAAGACGAATTACGTATAGAAAAAAACTGAAGAGTATCATTTAAAGGAATTTAAAAAAGTACCTGTTTAAATGGGTAAGTAAAACAAAAAAAAATTACTACTAAAAATTATGAATTAAATAGAAATAAAAAAAATAATTATTCTTCAGTAACTTCATCTAATTCAGATTTTTGATAATCATAAGGGCAAAAAAACATACTTCTCAAAACTGATTTTTTAAGGTAATTGAAGGAACAGAAATAAATTTTTAAAACAAACCTTTAAGTTTAAGTATATGTAAGAGTGAAATAGTTTGAAAAATCATATTAACAAAAAAAAGAGCTAAAAGATTTTTTTTTTTTTTTTTTGCTTCATATTACTCTGTATAAAATATTTCTTCTGAAGTTCAAAATTTTCTTCAGGTATTTCAAAGAGTTTCAAATGAAAGCCTTCTATCCAAGAACAGTAAACATTTCAAAATATTATCATGTAAATTGCATTTCGATTAAGAGAATTTGAATTATTTTGAAGTATGAAAAGATACTTAAATTATTATTCAATTTTGTGATGTTTCGAACATTTAATCATGCAGTTTTAATTTCATACACATTATTGTGTTGTGTGGTTGTAATTTCAAACCGTAATTCAGTGTTATAATTATTGAGTAATGATTCAAAAGCTGAATTTCGAAAATGAGTTTTGAAGTGCATATTTCTGAAGGTTCTAACAGCATCATTATTTCTTAAAGAAAGATAGAATTCCCCAAAATGTTAATTCTAAAAATGAGAGAGCAGGTAATTTTTTCAGTTCCAATTTAATTCACTAGAAATTAAGGTTTTTTTAATTAAAAGTACGACACTCATCACTATATAAAGAACTAATTAATTAAATGTACAAAAACTCATTAATTTTTAGCTTCGAAGAAAAAAATTTGTTCTTAAAAGCCATTTTTTTCCCAAGTTATGCTTGTTTCTGATATTGATACAAATTTTGGGTATAATAATTGATAGTCTCGTAATTTTTTTCCCTCATAATTTTGTATTTTCGCTAAATTTATTATTTTGGAGAATAAAGATGGTCCCTTACTTTGGATGTTATCACAATCCCACAGATAACTGAATCACAAGAATTTCTCTTATTTGCATAGATTGTATGCAAATGGCTTATGCGTCTCAAAATATGATCATGATGACTGATTCTTTTCAGAACTCTATAACCTCTCCCAACATTTAATATTTTTCCAAGAAAAGTATTGAATCGTTGTTAAGAGTAATGTTCACTTAGAATTGATCACTCATTTGGAAGAAAAGCTAAAATTTATGTATCTGCTCTTCTTAATACATTTCCCTCAAGCCCATTTTAACATTTTTGAATCATATTTTGAATGTATCAATTTTCTTTTATTGAGAATATGTACTCTCTTGAAGAATTTTTTAAATTCAGTTATCCATAGTACATTTATCACAGTTGATTATTTTTTTTTCGTTCTTGAATGAGTTTTACGAAATATTTTGCATCAGTCTACCGTTTAACTCTTTGTATAATTAAGTTTATGTTTCAGTTTAAAAAATCAGTATTAAAAACGCGCTACAAAAATACAATATTTTTAAACACCCTGCATATTTATTCTTTAAATAATGTTTTTCTTTTCAAAGATGCAATACATATTGATGTGGAATGAACTTCACCATTTTCAATGGTTCCGAACTACAGCTACGGGAACGGGGAATTGAAAAGTGTCGTGTTCTCGGATGAGTTTATCCACTTGTATAGTCACCATGTACAAGTGTAACACAAACTTGGTGACAGATCCAATCAAACCGCAACTGTAGAGCATCTCACCGTGAAACTACGTGTCATCGTGGTTGAGATGCCATCGCATACCTTTGCTTCCCCATGTCACTTCTGGTTCCCATTCAGAGCACCGTGAAAGCCCATTGATTCCTGGATGATGTGCTGTGGCAGATGACACTCCTTTTTCTTTGAAGATGTCCAAAGCCTTTTAACAGCAAATGTGCCACACAAGTTGTACTAATGCCTTACTAGCCACCATTATCCCCTGATTTCTTATCAATCGAATATATCTGGAACGTAATTAGGCTTCCCTTGAATTACTATCAAGCCTTACTGAAAAGATGAACCAAGGCAAATGATTGACAGGAAATGAAGAATCGTTTTTCAATCTAAACTCTCGCTGATTCTGAACCTAGACGTGTTGCTTTCAGATATGCTTTGATTATGTTAAGAGTATCATTTCAAAATAAACACCACTTATTGTTCCTTTCTGCCTGTTTCTTTTTCGAGGAGATTTCTCACTTTCTGGTCACTCTTTCCCGGTAATGCACTTTTTAATATCACGTATTTACCTATTGATTCTGCAGAAAATTATTGCATCATAATTCATATTTTATCATACATTTTAAATAATAATCACTTACAAATTGTTCACAAACTAAAAATTCTTTATGATTTGTCGGCCAGTTTATTAGTTAAAATCTTCCCAAATTTTTCATTTGTGAATACATGGAATTTGCGATTTACCATATTTCAACCAAAATTTAAACTATGAATGATTGAGAAAAAAAACAATGGTGTGTGTGTGTGCGCTGTGCGCGGTGTGGTGTGTGTGGTGTGGTGTGTGTGGTGGTGTGTGTGTGTGTGTGTGTGTGTGTGTGTGTGTGTGTGTGTGTGTGTGTGTGTGTGTGTGTGTGTGTGTGTGTGTGTGTGTGTGTGTGTGTGTGTGTGTGTGGTGTGTGTTGTGTGTGTGTGTTTAGATTAAGAGGTAAAGATCAATATGTATATATCGAGGAGCAACAGATGCTGAAGTATTTTAAAAAGTGAGAAATCCCCTTTTCTCTTTCATACATATGAAGAAAAGTAAAATGAATATCTATAAATACTAGTAAACGTGTGTAAGAATATCATGTTAATTTACTGTTATTAAATATAAAGTAAATTACAGTTCAAATACATTCAAATCACCTTACATATTCCTTATATCAGATTAATCAACTGAAAAATAATATGCTTATGTGTGGAAAATTTTGCCTTCAAAAGTTGCTTCTTTAACGAAATACCTTGATATCATGCCTTATGTTCTAAGTTATGTTCTATCCCAATGATTTACATACGTATGTAAATTTAATGCAAAAACAATATTAACATGCGTCTATTATATGTTTCATAGTTTGTAGTATGCTAAATGTCATCGATTAAAATGGATGTGTCTATTAGACGAATAATGATGGCCCGTAACTCTTCTATATAACTCTGTACAGCTCACCAGGACGTTTTAACGGCGTTATATATTATTTTTCTCTGTCTTTTATTTCTTTCCTTAAAAGATAATAATTTTAATTAATACACTTAAACTACTTAATTATTTGAAATATTTACCTCGATGAATACGGGACATTTATAAAGTTATAAATTCATACATAATTTTCCGTAGCTGTATGTGGAATGTAAATTTTAATTTGTCTTTATAATTCGATTTCCTACTTTAATATGGAATCGGGATTTTGTTATCTAACTGTTTAGTTGGTGTACTATTTTACTATCTTTTTGCATTTTTTTCCCGCTTAACTCTGTCTTAGAACACTTTTTTTCCCTCCATAAATACAAATCCAAATTGATTAGAAAATACTGATTCAAATATCCATAATTCTCCCTTTTGGAATAAATCCATATAAACAGTTAAAAGCAACATTTCTATTCATAAACTATTTATAGTTATGTAATAACAAAATGAAAATATAAGAGTACTCTAATAAATCAAAAAATATCGCTTATTACATTTGTATAAAATATAAATGTCATTTTAAAATGAACCAAAGTTATTTAACGAATTCTATAAAGAGCAGCTAACATTCTTAAAAAACATGGAATTCTTTACACATGAAAACTTCATTTTTCAATTCTCTTTTCTAAGCTACTGAAAAGAACAGAAAAGGATACGAACACATTTTTAGAGGATCGTTCAGCTGACTGTCTCTCAAACATTCTAATGAAACAATAAAATATTTTTGACATTTTCCTGGCAATTGCAGATTCCGTGGAAATGCTGATACGAAATGTCTCTAGAACTAAAATGCATCATTGAAAATTACTTTTATTTTGCTTTTTTTATTTACTATTTTTTTTATTATTCTCAATTCCCTATCCCCTTAGTTGCTTTTGGAAAAAAAATTATTTGAAAGGAGAAAAAGTCAAATGTATCTCAGGGAAAAAAAGTTTCTAATCTTTCAAATACATATAAAAGAATATATTGTGATAAAAGTATTGGCCATGAATTTTGAGAAGACAAAAAAAAAAAAAAGCAAAAATGAAACCTTTAATAAAGAAAAGAAAGAGGTAGAGATAAAACAGGAGAAAGAGAGAAACAATTTAATGAAAATTGTACTGGTTCTAGGGGAACGAGCTTAAGATTATTTTTCGTTTATTTCAGTCCTCTCTAATTTTTTCTATTTTTAATATATATACAGGGTATTCAGGCTTAAAGTATCCAAAGTTCATGGCTTATTATTACAGAACTACCCATCAGAATATAATGAAATGTTCATCAGTGTATTGAAAACCCTCCTAGACTTTTTGGGTGTAGTCCGATCGGCCGCATCTGCTTGCATTATTTGGCAATCGCAGATGATAAACTTGTTACACTGACTTCATTAGAAAAGAAAGCCGCACAAAGGATGCAGTGCGTACTTTGCTTAACGGAATTTTAAACAGTCATGCGTGTACAACATGTTCGAACAGAATGGAATGTCTATTCTCCTACATCAAAATCTACCCACCAATGTGAAAGAACTTTAAAGGATAAAACTCAAACTGGCAAACATCCTTGTTTTCGTGATAGAAGACATTGCTGATCGTGTGCGGGATTCATTTTTCGGAGTCCTAATAAGTTTATTAGTCAAGCCAGTAACGACATTCCATTCAGTTCGAAGACGACGCTGTACACACATGACTGATTAAAATTCCGTTAACCAAAGTACGTGCCGCATCTTTTGAGTGGCGTTCTTTACTAATGAAGTGAGTGTAACAAGTTTATCGTCTGCGATTGTCGAATGATGCACGCACGAGCGGCCTATCAGACTACACCCAAAAACTCTAGGAGGGGTTGCCAATCCCCGAATTAACAGTTTTTTATATTCTGATGGGTAATTCCGTAATAATAAGCCGCCATAACTTTTGAATACTTTTAAGCCCGGACACCCTCTTCTTTCAGGGCATGAGAAAAAACCAGATTACAAGCAAGTACTTGAAAAAAATGTGACTAACAAAACAAAATGCTTAGGTTATATTTACTAAAATGCATTTTTTAGTAACCTGAATAATTTTTGAATGTATATAACTTTCACTGTATCAAATTACTTCTATTTTCTAAACTTGAAATAGACGCAAGGCCCGAGACATTTTGATAATATAATGTATTATGGCATTACCATAGGCTACATAAAACCCTATCCAACTGATTAAATATAATATTAATGTACATAACCATATAATCTTAAGTCCCCGATACAGACCACCATAAATTCTAACTAAGAATTTATGTTACAATACAATTTATACATATGGCTATAATGCTGTTATGTTGCGATTAATAAAATAAGTCTAAAACCCTGAATTTCCCAAAAAGAAATTAATATTAACCGCTATTGGGGCTTAATTTTTATATCCAGCTCTAAACATTTATTTCTAATCAAGGGTTAGGTGTTTGACAAACATATATATATATTCCCAACAAAAAATTAACATACCGTAGTTTCTTCTGTTTATCCTCTAATCTTTTGCAGATATTTCTCTTATCATAATATGTGAAATTCGAAATGTGCAAAAGATAGCTTTTTTACTCTACACTAAGTAAATCTAAGTTCAAAGTAAATATATTTAATCTTAGTCATAATAAATAAAAATACCTTATGATACTTAATATTACCAGATGGCAGTTTTAATTCACGAAGATTATAAGAAGAGAACAATCAATTTGAGATCTCTAAGGCTTATTGAAAATTCCAGGAAATTCATGGATATTTCGTACTGCATTTCCCTTCCCTGCTATTTAGGTATCCGACTGGTTGCGACAGCTTTTTTTTTTTTAAAAAGCAGGTATGGGGATTTTTTTGTTACTTTTAGATTTTTTAGTTCATTTTAAGAAAAATGTGGTAAAATTAAGAAGAGAAAAAGAAATTATTATTACTAAAATGGGAAAAAATAGGTAAAAATTGACAGAAAATAGCATAACGTGGCCCATTCTGCACCAAAGGTTTATGAACAAATTTTCAATTTTTTTCAATCTAATATGTTGCTATATTATTCAATTTTAAAATGACCTTCAGGATAAGAGATATTTTCTTTTTTACAAAAACTAGATTACTTTATATCTCGGTTACTATATGAAAATGCTTAAAAAGATAGTGATTATATTCACATAAGGGACTGTAACTTTTGTAATAAAATAGTTATTGTTAAACCTGAAGGTTAAACAATTCTACTATTGTACAGTAATTACAGAAAAAATTTCAGTTAATCATGTTCAAAACTTTTTTAGCAATCGCTGGCCCCGTTTGATTAGTTTCAAAAAATCACATTTCGAGTAAAACGCGTTTGAAAGTATGACATATTGCTTAAAGTAATGACACACACATCTGATTTTACTAAAACACTTGTAGTTTTTGTTCTAGTAAACGGAAAATGATAAACTTGGTATTTTTATAAAGCTAATAAGATAACCCATAAAATAAAATCATAAAAAAAATTGTCAATTTTTGTCAAAATTCACAGTTTTAGGGTAGTCGAATACCTTAAGTTGATTAAAACTATTTATTAATTAAGTTATTGCGTTTTTCTTAATAACTTAGGTTTAAGAAAGTTCCCAATCTTAAGCATTAAATTTAATTACATTCATAGGTAAACTTTTATTTGCGCGAAGTTCAGAAAACTTCCTTTAAAAAAATATACCAAATCATATTAACTATAAATGACAGAAATAGTTTACTCATAACAAATAGTTTATTTATTTAAATTTATAGAATTAAATATTTTCAATCAAAACTTTTTATGCATATGTAGAAACCAGACAACAATGCTTTTTAAATTAACCAGCATTTATAATGCTTAATTTCAACCACAGTTTTATCATTTTAAAACTTACACAAACGTTTTAGTTGAAATAATTTACTCTGAAACACACCAAGACAGGGATAAAAGTCAAATTTCATAACTGCTTATGAACAGGACTTAAAAATTTATGAATCTTCTCCCACTAGACTTAATAATTCAACTCCAACGAAAAATAAAAATATTTTCAAGCTCAAGTGTTATAACCAGTTTTTAACAAACGTTAGAAAACTCGTATTAATCTTTCGCTCTAGAAAATGAAGATAAAAGCCGAAATGACGTAAGGTAACAGATTTTTCTACAGGGAACAGTTGATTAAACACATCTTCGTTAAGTAGAAGCTATTTACTAAGGCACGTTGTCATGCTCTGTGTATTTATATTTAATTACGGTAGCAACCCCTGTTTTGAAGGAAAGTGTAACTTAGTATAGCAGTTTTCATCAGCCTACTTAATCTGCAGTTAGAAAATTGCCTTTAGACGTTACATAAAGCTTGATGAAACCAAAAACTCTTAATTTGTTTTAAACGGCGTCATGAACTTGTTATGAAAATATTGGAGTAATATTCGTGGTTGCTATAGTTGTTGTGAAAAAATTATTTTGTCTTCTCTCATTAAAAAAACAATACGCCTATATATATTATTGTTTCCTTTTTCATTTAAATAAGATAAGAAAAATTTGCGTAGGAAAACATTTTGTCTAATGTCGTTTTATCCTGTGTGAGATTTTACACCTTATACCAACATCTTGTGTGTACTAACTATTTCATAAGAACTAGAAATATATTTTTTCCCTCGAAACCAATATTCTTTAACATGCCAATGATTCATAACTTAACTGACTTCATCCAACAGCCTGAATATTATGAAATGATACTCTTTTATCAAAGTTAAAAAATCAAATTGAAATTGCTATTCCAGAGTATTAAAGCATAAAAGAAGGTATGACATTTTAACTAATAGAAGTGTATTTTACTAAACACATGAAAATCCATACATTTTCCTTTCAACAACAACCTTTTTCCATATAGATGTCCATTATGTAAGTATAAAAGGAGATAACGCAGTTCCGACTTTTTGCATTTCCTTACATATATGAGAGTTTGGTATAACGGCATAGTTGGTTAATATGAAATACCAGGTTTTGATTCTATTAGCAGCTGCTAAAGCATGGAAGAACTTTGAAATACTGAAAAAGACTCTCATGATGCATTGCAGTTAGAGTTGACCACTTGGTGTTGTCATTTCACTAGCTGCAGAACAAAGTGTGTTTTGCTATTTTCAAAAGGTTTTGCAGGTATATATTCAAACATTGTAACCTACTAGTATGCATTTGACTTTAACGTTAAAGTTAAGCATAATGTACACTAAAATAATTGTAGTTTGTAATACTGTGGTCGTTTTTTGTAGCTGACAATGTTTAGCCTATCAGTTTAAAGTATCATTTTCTAAGATGGTGTGAGTCGGGTATTATGGAATACTTGGTATCCCATAACACTCGACGAAAATGTATATTATTTCATAAAACCCAACAAAATATACTGAATGAAAATAAAGTTTAAAAAATGAGTTTTGAGTACAATATTGAGAGCTAAACACTAGTTATTAATTATGTAAATAGTAATATAGCTTCATTTAAGATTAAAGTACAATTTTTAAAAGTAGAATGCATTGAAATGGAAACAAAACATCATTTTTCTGTTCCTTGAAAAATAACTCTTTTGTCCAGAACAAGACATTGCAGTCAGGATATAAACGTTTGTTATTTAACCTGTCAGAAGAAACTTCTTTAGACAGAAATTTTATTGCTCCCACGCCTCTGGGTGGCCGCGATAACTAGTGGTCAAGGTATCGGATAATGGCTGACAAGTCATGAGTTCGTGTCCAGTACCACAAAAGACCGCCTTGTAGGGGAGCGATGCACGTTAAATCTGTCGAGAGCTCAAACGTCCTCTTTTTGGTGTGGTGTCGTCCTCGTCACTTGACCTTGGTTCAAAATTACGAGGTCCGCCGCCAAAAGCCCTCGTGTAGCTGAATAGTGCGACGTTAATATTCACTCACTCACCTACGTCTCTGGCCAGAGATCATCAAATGACCAATTTCCACATTCGTCTACAAGTTCTGATTCACCTAGGCCCTGTTCTTTTAAGAGTCTTGATATGATTGTCCCTGATATGTCTAAGTCAACAAATTTTGTCTCTTAGGCAGTGATATCACCACCACTTCCAAAAAAGCAGATCAAATATACTGGCAGGAAATCTGGATCTTCTACAATAACGTATTCCCTATATAAAAAAAACTTTAAAGAATAAACTAAAAGAAAAATGACAAAAAATGAACCAGAGGCTCCAAAACAACAAAAAACAACAATAAAACTCTTTGTTAAAAATTCAAAATTAAAACGATCTTCCAGATATAAACTTACAGGAAATGACTGCAATGTTAGCAGCTATGAATCGTTCCATTTTGATGTATCATTTGTAACAGACTTAATGCCTTCCAGTAAAGAACCAGAAATATGCCAAATACAAAAGATAAATATGCTAAATGTATCTTAAGTATAACTGAAAATTCTTCAAAGATTAACGCGAAAACATTTTGATTCCATGTTTCTTCTGTTTTCTGTGGCTCACAATGATTCTCCTGGAGCAGAGAATATCTCGATAATAGATAAATAGAGACTAATTGTAAATAGACTCGAAACAGAAATGACTTTCACGTATTTTTAAAAATAGGGTTTTCAAAGTTAAAAATAACTACATTTTATGAAGTCTTAGTTGGTTTTCCAATGCCAGGGGTGGCCAATCTTTTAGAAAAGGGTGCCACTATACCTGATAAAAAAGTTTATGCGTGCCACTTCCTGATTCTCCACCAAAAAAATATGAAAAGGTAAAAAAAGGGTTATTTTTTAAGCTTATTATGTGGTATATTTACGCAAACACCACATTTTTCTAGCAAGTCTAAGAAAAGAGGAAAATTAAAAATAATATAAATAATAAATCAATAGTAGAAAATTTGTATTTTATTCTTAGTAAATTTTTACAGGCTCAATCCATTAGATTAGATATAAAATTAAATGGAGTAACTTGAAACATATTTAATACTAAATAAGTTTTAAATAGTTTGTACTTGCTTAGTGTGGCTTTGAATTTGAATTTTTTTCTTTGCTACCAAGTTATCTACAATAGAATTAGCTCTTGAAGATGCTAACAAAATTAGGTTGTTTTAGGTACATATCAGTTAATTTACAGAGATATTTTGATTTTATTATGTTCAGAAATAGAATAGAAAAGATTTGTTCACAAACGTATGTTGATCCAAATCTACGATAATATTTGACAGCCATTCCTATAAATTTAGAAAATTGCTTGTAGATACAAATGTCCAAAATTCAGTATAATTGGTATCCTTTGCAGTTGAAATATATATGTTATATATTTTCTTTTTATTGAATATACTGCTGTAGGTCAATAGTTTCGTTTTGGATTTCAGCTGGATTACAATTAACGTCTTGCAGAGAAATTAAAAAAGCCTATTTGAAAAGATCCGCATTTTTTTTATCTTGAAATCATCAAACTTAGTACTTAATGAATCCTGCGAAATGGATAATAAATTTTTAAATCTATCATAGCTTGGATCATTATATTTTTTATTCATAATTTCAGCATTAATGTGAATGCGTTAATCTTTTTTCCCGAAATCCAGACAAAAAAGCTAAAGTTTATTCACATAAGATATACGACAAATTAAAAACTCTAAGGACTCTTAAACTGCAAATTTTTTTATTTTTTTTGAAAAAACATATATGTTAAAGTCTCAACATTTCTTAGCAATTTGATACCAAAATTTTGTGGATACTGTAAAAACTTCCGAAGTTATTGAGAAATAACTACTGAAACTTAAACAAAACTCTTATTCTTTCTCTCTCTCTCTCTCTCTTTCTTATCTTTAACTTCATTTTTCTCAAAGCAACAAATTTTAGCTTGCGCGCACGATTTCTCAAAAACTATGAGCGACATCAAATGAAGTTTCATACACGTGTTCGAAATAAGGCTCTTCATAACTCATACAACAATTTTTAAAAAAGTTTTAATAGAATTTTTTTATTTGAATTTTAATTAATTTTTTTCTTAAAATTTTAGTTATAATTGTATTTAAAAAATACCTTTTTCCTCTAAATTTCTTAAAAGTTAGTATAACTTTGAAACTGAACATTTTTATACCGAGTAAAATTAATTTTGTAAATTTTGATCAATTTTGTACTTCAGAATCCTGCGCGGAGTAAAATACTGATTTCATATTTTTGAAAAATTGTCCAATTTGTATTTCTTTATAACTTTTTAATTTTTTCTCAAATTCTCTGACAATTTGAGAAATAATGTAAATATATATGATTATTAGTGGTAAAAATTTTAAGTGAGTGTTTTGTTTTATTGCTAAGTTACATTGGTTTGAAGAAGGATGTTTTTTTTCGAGTTCACGGATGTATGTTAAGCGCCCTGATACCCTTAAGGTAGGAAAATGCAATCTCTCCTTGTAATCTCAAATTTGAATTATTTAAATATCCCGTAATACCGATAACAAAAGCTAAATCCCGTATTCAATCTTCATTCTTAAGTAGCGAGCAGTCACTGGACAGTTCATTGTTTTCTTCCATATATTTTAAAAAACACTCTTTCCTTCATATGCCAAAACCTCGTAAATGCACATCTTTTGGAAAGCCAGTGCACACAACAATAAAAGAGTAATATTTGTATGAAAATTTTCTATTGTAATTCAATTGATTAAGTGTGTTTAAAATAAATTTTGAAGTCGTTTTTTTTTTCGTCTGAGACAACCGCATTTCATAAACTACAAAAAATTTTAATTTTATTACTATCTTTCCAAATGTTTATAAATTTTCAAAAAGTCTTCGCGTGCCACTTTTACAACTCTGTCGTGCCACATTGTGGCCAGCGTGCCGTGAGTTGGTCAGACCTAGTTTAAGCCATCTACTCCATGTTACCCAACAATGCCATATTACCCTCCGCCCATTGACCAGTGGTCAAGGTAACGGATTCGTGGCCAACTTGTCACGAGTTCGAGCCTGGTACCGCTGAAGACCCACCATACAGAGGGAGCCACTGCCCGTTAAATATGCCGAGGCTGAAACGACCTCCTTTTGACGTAGTGTGCAAGTTAGGAGAGGGGATGCCACACAGTTCAGGTGTTCACATGGTTCAAAATTAAGAGGTCCGTCTCCAAAAGCCTCGAGTAGCTGAATAGCGCAGCATTAACATTCATTCACTCATGCATAATACCCTCTTAATTATCATTTTTTTTAAATAAAATTTTTATAACAATAAAATATACATTAATTTTTTTGACAAATAATAATTCCTTACAATCGTTTGTAATACATATCCATGATGATTTTGGCGATTTTTATGAAAAATCAGTTAAGAGTTATTTTAAAAATGCAAATGGTATTCCATAATACCTGGCTTTCATCGATCTGATTGGTTACCTGGGTCTTATCTAATATTTTACCTTATATAATTATTTTAAAAAAACAAGTAAATCCTTAAAAATTCTTAAAAAACTAAAAATTTCTTAAATTTAGCGTGTATGCGTATGTGTGAGGTTTTATTTTATACGTTATAATCATTTTCTTAGGTTAAGAAATTCCGCTTTGAATATTTTTAATATCTGAAGAAATTTTGAGCAATTTAAAAATGATGACTTCACCTAAATTTAGGTATTTATTTTCCTCAATTATATAACTTCCTTTTGTACAAGATAAACAAAACAAACTTTAAGAAATGAATGTATTTTAATATTCTCTTCTCTCTCTCAAAATATATTATACGAAGTGTTGTGTTTTCTTCTTCTGTGTCACCTTTTCTTCTATTTTCTAAGTACGCAGATTTAAAAAGTCATTATTTATTCTTGATCGGTAATTAATTACATTAACTACCCTTGAACTTCCAAAGGGCTTACGGTTTACTTTCTTCTTCAATTTTTCTTTTAGAGATTTCTTTAACATCGCTAATCCTTCTTTACTCACTAATGGAATTTTTAATCCATGGTTCTCTTATTAAGGCAAAATCATTTTCGTCGCAGAGTTTTTTATAGAATAATTTGAATTTTTATTATCGTTAGAATTAGTTGATGTTAATGATTTTTTTTTATTTTACTACCTTAATCTCTTCTGGCTGATTGGTTTAAGTTATTAATATTATAAATCCATTTTACCCATACCTATTGATTTCTTAATATTGAGCGATAATTTATGTCGGATTAAAGTTATTAAATAAAGTTTTTATATCTCAATACACAACTTTTAGAAATTAAACTATTTGGAGAATGAATTGAAATTATTATTCTCTTCAGAAGATATATTCAGGGCATACATTATTTCTTAAACATTGCTGAAAAGTTTATAATTGGAGTCCAAAAAGAAGCCGCCTTTCTGGTACAGTGGTTAGTGATGCTGACTTCAGTGCTGTATAGCCTGGGTTCGAATCTCGGAGAAGGCATGGATTTGTAAACGTATAGTACCTTCGTGGTATAGGGGTACCCTAAATAGCCGTCGAGCCTTAAGTCCTTTCGTGAGGTTGGTGGAAAGGGAAAAGTAGTGGAAGGCTCCTGCCTCCCCCACCCAAGATGTTCTACCTCAAAATTGGGGTGGAACCTAGCAAAATCGTACTCTCGCCTGTATTGTGCTCAAAGCTAAGGCTAACGACAAGCATAAAAATCTAGCTCTTAGCCACGATGAATTTCGATGACCTTGATCTGATATTATTGTCGATCAGGTGGCATAAACAACAACAACTGAGTCCAAAAAGAGAACAGTTTTAATTCAATACACTAGAGCGGAAAATAAAGACTTTTGGATTAATTTAATGCAATAATGTTATTTTATTTTATTAAAAATGCAAAGATCTCGAACGTTAACAAAGTATATGTAGGATATGTATATATATTTAGCCTAACAAGTAAATAAATAAAGAAAACGATCTTTAATTGACAAAGAATGTGTAAATAATCTTGGTCAAATATTCTGCTATCATGTAGAATTCCTCTTTTTTTCTGTTTCTCTATTAATTTTTATTTTAAAATTCAACGGGATCTGTTCGCCCATTGCCATAATGATTTCTTTCAATATTTTAAAAAGATGAAAGAAACACTTTTTTCAATTAGTAAAAATTGTGATGCAAATTTCCTTTCTATCGAATATTATACATAATATCGTTTATGAATTTTTTTTTATGTCAAATATTAACTTCAGTATCAAAACATTAAAAATAATCAAAAAAAGTTACCAAGCATTTACAATTTGGTATTGATTTTATTCATCGTATTTAAACCTAAACTTATCTCGGGGGGAAAAAAGAGCCTACAAAAACCAAATTAAATACCACAAAATATGAGAGGATTTATTTGCAATCAGTTAAGCATTTCCATAGTGTTTGTGTTAAGCCACCCACGCCACCTTTAGATTTGTATTGGCTCTAAGTGCTTGAATAGACAATAGGAGAAACATTCGAATTTATATAGATCTGAAAATCCATGACTATTTAATAGCTATTTATTGTAAAGTAATGAACAAGCATGTTGTGTATGATTCAAGCTTCACTGAAACTTCAGAGACAAACTGCTTCAGGAAATAGATTAGTATTGTATCGGATGTTCACCATTATATTACTAAATAACCTGTAAATACACAGTAGTGTAACAAATCAAAGTTTTAGAGATAAGGTTGCAGACATGCAATTTTGTAAAACAAAATATTTATTTTAAAATCTTTGACTGAACGTTATTTTGTGCCATTTGTATTCACTAGTGATAGATAATGAAGTAATTTAACATATATTCTTAGTTTCATGTTATTTTTTGTACATTATTTATCTGATTCTTTCTATAAATTGTTTTAATAATTTCAACAGATATCTTTAGAGAAATGCTGCTAAAATAAACTCATCTCAAATCTGAGTTGTGTATCTTACACTTGAATCTTTTGATTTTATTGTTCTGCCCGAATCATGATTTTTTTTAATTTGTAATTTCTAGCAATAAACTAAATAAATAAGTTATTTTTACTAATAAACTTTACTAGTCCATTAAATATGTCCCCTATATTCTATCAGAAAAAAAAGTTGAATACTTACAATTTGTGCTTTTAAAAAGCGCCAAAATCATCAGTTAATGATAATGCACTAAATAAAAATTTTAACTAATCTAAAAATACATAACTAAATAGCTTCATTGCGAGTTTTATTACGAAAACCGTAAAAAATACTGTTTTTATAGTATAAAAAGATCACAGTTATTAATTAAAACACTGAAAACATAGCAAAAAAAATATATTAGCATCCATGAATTAAGAAACATTTTTCAGAGTTTCTCCTAATGAATATGTTTTATAATAGATGAACATACTTTGTGCTTATCTGTGTTTTTTTTTCCTAATTATTAAAGAATCATTAATCAAAGTTAGAAAATAATTTATTCTAAACAGGATACTTAAGAATTAGATGGTTTAGTGTAAGCCCAAAAAATGAAAATAATCCCATTTCTGCACTTTTTAATCTATAATAAGGTTGGTAATATCAGTTAATAATAATGCTACGATAATAATATAACGACGTTAAATTAATACGTTTAGGCTATCTTTAAGCCTGTTTATTGCATGTCAATTGTGAGCTGGCAATTACAAATAGAAGTAAATGCGGATTAATGCTTTATGTTGGCCAAAAATTATGAGTATTATACCTTTTTTTGGCCAATATAGTGATATTTAATAACTTCAAATAAATCTAAAATATGATTTGCAATGTATGGCACTCTCTAATTTTGGTTGATTAAGCTGGTAAATGTTTTCCACCTCTAAACATATTATCTTCATTGAGCTCAAAAGTCTATTATTTTTTCAAACCCTTTTTCAATTCCTTCTATTAGTTCAAAATCTCCCTATATCTTGTTCAAATTTTCAGTCGTTAATAAAATACATTTTAAAATGCTCAATAGAGTTGAAATTTTATATACACGATTAATTTAGATAACAATACGTTAATTCAATTTTAATTGATTGAGTGAAACTAATTATTTAAAGAATTACAAATACAGCCACGTTGGTTTCATTTTTAGTGACTTGGGTCAAAATTATAAAAGATTTTTTTCAAACGTGTAAGCATTCAGTTGAACTGAAATTTTATATACAATATTTTAATAACAATTAATACAAATTAATTGCCTCTTATTATTATGATTCTGTTATATGTATATACATATTTATATTAATTGTAATTTAATAAAAAGTAACTAAAATAAAATTTTCTTTGTTGACCGAAGTAGGAATTGACTTTAAAAGAGTTTTTTTTTTTATATTACTTGCTAGAAGATAAAAGTCTGACCAGTTGTCTCTTTGTCACTTGGCCGTGATTACAATTCATCACTTATATTTAAGACGTTGCTTTTAATAATTTTTCATGTTTTTATGGTCATAAACAATCAATCAATTGATAAATAAAGTTCATCGAGTGATTTTAAAAGCGATGTCATGCGAGATATTTTTTTTAAAAATTGGTGCCTTTTTCTCCAGTTTATATTAGTTGCATTTTTAAAGACTTTTCAAAAATTTGTTTAACTAATCAAACACATTGAGGAAACTATTTCTCTTTGAATACCCTATTTTCAATTCTTTTAAAAAAAACTGCCCCTTTCTTCCAATAAAAAAAATACATCCAGAGTTGTAAGTATAGTTACGTTGAAGCAAACATTCAAGAGCGACAATTTAAAAAAAACACTACATTTGTCTGTTTAAACTAGCATCAAGAGAATGCTATCAACCGGAACATGTTTTTCTTCTAATACGCTTATGAATGATGTATATATTTCTTATCAAAACAATATATTCTTATAAAAAGATGCGAAGTTTTAAGTGATCTTCGTTTATTTTTATAGTAGTCTTGATTTAAATATGTTAATAAAATTATAAAAAAGTATGATAAATTTAAAATGATTTTTTAATTCAACATTCATTCTAGTTTAGTTGAATCTTTTTCATCATTTGTTATTTCTTTTGATTATTTAATAATGTCATAGTTCAATTTAATGCGAAGTCGCAATGCAATGAACTTCGAAATTTTGAACCTTTGTCAAGTGAGACAGTTCAACGATCTCAAACTTATCAAATTTAAATGCTAATAAAATGTTAATTTCTTAAAATGTTTTTATCCTGGGGTTTATGACACTTCTGAAGGATCAAGAAAAATATTAATGAAATTAAAATTGCGTATTGTGTCTTAATTTTATAAATTTTGCTAAAATTTCATGAAAATAAATTTTTTTCAAAAACAAAGGGTGTTACACGATATTTATTTAATAATCCTGACTTTTTAAGCCTATTTATGTTCTTTAAAACAATAAATTTATTCTGAAAAAAAATTTATAAAAAATTGGTTTCTGAACCTAGTTGGATACCTTAAGACCCTAGTGTGGCTTGGGTCCTCTCAGGAAAATAAATTCCTGGTACGATTTTGCCTCATCGGAGCTGAGACGCCTCCCTTTGTCAAAACTAGGCGTGTCAAAAATCTGTCCCTAAGCATCAAAGTTACATTGCGGTGATATGTATCCACCAATATGGTGCCGCATTTAAAGATATTAGCACCCGGGGAATGTACTAGGTCCGCAATATTAAAAATATCAATCCGGAGCCCCATTTGGAAAAAAAACTTGGTTACAAGGCCTTTTTAAATATATATATATATACCTTTAAATCCGGCGTATAGCGCGGACTTTTAACACAAAAATAAGCTCCAAATTTACGGGTGTGCGTTATATACCGGGTACAAAAAGGAGAGCTTTAAAAATAATAGAAAAGATAAGCGTAGAAAACAATTACACTTCTACATGTATCGAAATACTGTTAATTTAAAAGAAATAACATTTCTTATGAATTTAAAAGGTATTCTAGAAGTACATTTTTTTCATAAGTTTGGAAAAATACCTCTAATAAACGACTTCAAAACATAAAAGCATCGCACATGTACATTTCAGGTTTCTTTGCAAAAAAAGGGGGAGGGCGTTATTAGCGCCTTTGCGGAGAATATACCTAAAAATTAAAAATTGCAGCTTGAATGTAAAGGTGCGCGTTATATGGCGTTGCATGTTATACACCGGATTTCATGATATATACAGAGAGAGAGAGTTAAAAAAAAAGTAAATTTTTTGAGGTATCCGAACACGTTCGGAGTACTTTTTAACAAAATAGCATACTAAAACATTATAAATGCTCTTTTAGGACTCAATACCAATAAATATTACTATATATATATATTTAACTATCAAAATTTAAAATAAATTACCTGAATTTTACAAAAATCACAATTATAAGTGAAATTTTAGCAATATTTTTGAAAAACTTCAAAGCAGTTAGAGAAAAAAGTAATAAACATATATTAGTAAAAGTATTACTAAAACAAATTAGATGCATTTATCTAGAAAATATACTAAAATTTTAATTTTTTATTAAAATTTGAAAATTTTAGAGCTGATTGAGTAAACATTATAAGAAATGCTACATTTTTTATGAGACCATTATTTAAATAACAAGCCATAACTCAAAAAGTATTCATTCAATAAGAAATATTTTAGTACATTCTCTAGAAATAACATAAACATCAGGTTTAAAAAGTTTTATAGAAATACATTCGTAATATTTTGAGTTATCAGACTCACCATGATAGATTTTGAGCAATGTAAATGCCCACTTCTGGTAGATCAAACCCCACTTCCGGTTTTTCAAAATTTATAAAATTGATTGTAACTTGGCCTCTAGGTAGTGTAGAAACAAAGCATGTTTTGTCAAGTCAAAACCTCTATTCAATAAAATAAAAAACAAAAATATCTGTCTTGACTGAATTTGGTCATTTTCAACGTGTTCGGATACCTTAAATAAGGAACAAAAAAGTGTAAATGTTAAGAAATCGTAAATATCAAACGAAAAAGGTTTGAAAATTCTAATATTTATGCTTTATTAAAAATAAACTTCACGTTAAAAGTTGCAAATTTTTAAAACTATTCATCAGTTTTCCATGGATAAAAGAATTACATTCATCCCAAAACTTCAGTGATAATGATACGCAATTTACTAAATAAACTTTGCTACATTTTCCTAAATTTATATATAAGCATCTACTACAGGTTCCTTTAAACCCACATCATAACCGTGGAACCCTTCCATCCCATCCCTGGATACGCAACATCATTAACCTCTTCAGCTGCTTGAAATGACCCTAATGCTTGACCCGGGAGTTGAATTTTGTCAACTGCATCAAAAGACGCAGACAACCATTCCGTCTTCGTCAGCTCTGCTGTAAGATAGATTTATATATAACGAGCTCGTTCACCCCTTCTCAGTTTCATCCATTCTGAGATGAAGTATATTATGTGACAATCATGAGGAAGCTGTAACAGTTGTTTTAAATAAAGGTGATAATCTTTTTAACAAATTGAAAGAAAGTCTTGGTCAATTCTGTATGAATTTATTACAATTAGATTTTTGAAAATAATTTAATGCACTCTTTAATCGAGTTTTATTATTCATCCAAATCAAAATTACCATTTTAAATTATTAAAATGAAATCAAACACTAAAAAATTAGTGATTCCTTTTTTTGAATAAATTGACTGTTTTTGTATTACATTGTTCGGTGGTTTAGATGAAGTATGCCCGCTTCGTAAGGCCAAGATTGTGGGTTCGATACTGGTTTGAGTCGCGCGCGATAGATTTTCTGGATACGAAAAAATCATAGGCATGCATGCCATATGATTATGCAGCATGTAAAATATCCCTTGACTATCAATTTGTCTCTGGTACTCTCAGTAAAATCAAAGCATGGCAATATTTAGCTTGAATAAATAAATTCAAACAGCATTTGGTAGCGGGAGCCAGCACTAGATGACGCCACTAATGAAATGAATCTCAAACTTGGAGACTTTCTGTGCCCAATTGCATCCCAATTGAAAAAATACATATTGCTGATTGTTGTAACGAAATACTTAAGTTTAAGTGATTCATTCATAAAATAGTGTTGAAAAATTATGATGCATTTTATAAGACGAGGCTGCCTTATATTGATTATTTAAAAAAAAAACATTCTTATAATATTTAAAATAAATTCAATAGAAATGGAACTTGTGGCGGGAACTATTATTATGCTCATCGAAAAGTGTTTATTGAGATAAGTATCTGATTTTAATTCAAGTGTGTATCTAAAACATTATATATATATATATATATATATATATATATATATATATATTATATATATATATATATATATATATATATATATATATATATATATATATATATATATATATAAATGGATGTTTTTATATATGGCCTCGCTTCTCTCCAGCACCGTTCAACCGATCACTATGTGAAAATTGGCATAGATATGTATTTTTTATGGAAAAGGTTTTTGAGCTATTTTCTTTTTTGCAGCTCTCTACCAGGTGGCACTACAGCATATGAACCTCTGCACTGTTCAATCAAGTGGCCAACTTGGCTCTACAGCCTACATTTCGCTATGTTTCCATTGAATCGGCATTATAATGTGAGGGTGTTGCTTGCGAATATAACAATTTTAACATAAAACAAATACAACAGAAAGCCATATTAAGGTTTTACAAATCCAGTTATAAAATTTTTACACTATTTTAAACATTAATTACACAAAATTTGTAACAATACCTTACTTTTGCTGAGCAGAGATCAACGTTGGAAGTTTTTTTTCAAAAATCGACCCACAAAAGAGTTACGGGTGCGTAAAAAATAAAAAAATCTTTTTTATCATCTATTAAATCTACAGACTTAAAATTTAAGAAATATGATTTTTTGTTCAGCTGATGTATGCAAAAAGCTTTTTTTTTTTTAATTTTCAACCCACGTAAAATTAGCTCATTAACAACTTATTTATCCTTCAATCTTTATTGTTTAATTTTCCAATTCATCCGTACGTAGAACGGAGACTAGCTAGTTAACTATAACATGAAAGTGGGAAACTAGAGCAGGAGTTCGTATTAGTGTGGTGAGAGATTATATCAAGAGACATTGTAAAATGTCACAACTTTTTTCAATTTAATATCTTCATGCACGAATATTTTATGAAGATCTGAATTACATCCCCGTATGGTTCCAGCTCTAGAATAAGATTAAACAGCAGTTTTATGTATGCAACGTCACAAGTTTTAGTCTAAATTGTTAAGTATTAATAACAAATAATCGAAGTCAACCTTTTCAGTAATAATCGCAAAAACCTCTAACTACAATCACAATCTTACTCATTATCCTTTACGTTCTCATTGCAGATCACTTTAAATTGCAAGCCTAAACTGCAAAGATCATGATTTCTTCACAAGGAGAATTCTCCAATTAATCAATCAATCAACGAAATAGATTTTACTAGCGGTTAATTGAAAAAACATTGAGAACTTGCTATAAGTGAAAATTTTATTATTTATTTAATCTAAAAGTTTGTTAAAAGGCAATTCAAGAAATAGCTAACAAATTAGATCAGAAGTTATCTTTAACGCGTATCTCTAATTTTAATACACGTGTAACAAATTATCATGGATTTTATTCTGGGTAATTACAAAAAAGTCATATGTACTATCCATTTTATAATTTAAGACATAATTTACAAATTACATAATAACATTATTGAAATGAATAATATTATATGAAAACGTAATAAAAAAAATAATACATGCAATTGAAAAAATGACTTATACTGCATATACACTGCTGGCCACCGTAAATACACCACCCTGAAGGAAGCACGCAAATAACATGAAATTTACAACATGCATTAGCGGATGTATGATATGCAAATGATTAGAATTTCAGCGCAGACACATATCAGGCACGCCTGTAGCGCCACCTCAAAGCGCTATTTAAGGCTTGGAGATTTCAACGATTTCAAGTTCGGCAATTGTGTTTTGCTTGTGATTTTTCAAAAACGATCAGTTATGTCTCGTAGAAAACAGAGATCAGCTTTTGATCAAGTATCCGAGTTCGACAGAGGAAGGATAGCGGCCTACCGAGATTGTGGATTACCTTTCAGGGAAATAGGTAGTCATGTTGGACGAAACCAAACAATTGTAATGCGGATATGTGACCGTTGGATGCAGAAGGGTACGACGGACCGACGTGGTCGATCACATCCGCCTCAGTGCACCACTTCACGTGAGGACAGGCAAATTGTGGGCATGGCAGTGACGGATCTCTCAGTCACATCACGAACCATAGCACAGCACATTGAGTCTGTAACGCATCATTCAGTGTCTGCGCGTACCATTCGTCACCATTTGCAGCAGAGTGGTCTGTCCGCAAGACGTCCATTGCTGGGTCTACAATTGACGCAGGACCACAGACGTCTCCACCGCCAAAAGTGCGATGATAGAAGGATGTGGGCGGCCGAATGGAATGAAGTTGACTTGACTGACGAGTCATGCATCTGTCTGCAACTCCACGGTGGTCGGATTCGAGTCTGGAGACACCGTGGAGAGAGGATGCTGAACAGCTGCGTTATGCACCGCCACACTGGTCCTGCACTGGGTATTATGGCATGGGGCGCGGTATTGGATATCACTCTCGCACTCCTCTAGTATGCATTGCTGGTACTTTAAACAGCCAGTGCTACATCTCTGAGGTGTTGGAGCCAGTTGCCCTTCCTTACCTTCAGGGCTTGGCCAGAGCCATATTTTAAAAGGATAATGCGCGACAACACGTGGCACGCATTGTCCAAAGGTTCTTCGTCAATCACCAGATTGAATTGCTTCTCTGGCTGGCTCGCTCTCCGGATCTTTCACCGATAGAAAACTTGTGGTCTATGGTTGCTCAACGACTGACCCAGATAACACCCCCAGCTGCCACACCAGATCAACTTTGGCAACGTGTGGAAGCAGCTTGGTCTGCTGTACCCAAGAACACATCCAAAGTGTCTTTGAATCAATGCCGAGGTGTGTGACAGCGGTGATCTCCAACAATAGCGGCTACTCTGGCTACTGATTCTGGCAGGAACCACACTTAACAGATGTCTATAAATTTAATCATTTGATTCTTGGTCAACATGTTATCAACAAAATAAATTTTGTTGTGCTATCCGTTGTCTTTCTTGGTGTTGCATTTACGGTGGCCAGCAGTGTATATGCTATATGTCACCTCTGTTACTATATATTGTTGAACTCATATATGTAAATGTTCACTTTTAAATTAAATGTACACACTATTATTTGTACTAAAAATATAAAATAGATTATTTAAATATAAATCTACGTTTATATATATACATATATATATTTATATATGCATTACTAAACAGAAGCAACTTTAAAGACAAGAAAATTAATTATAATTGCGAAATCAAATTAATTTAATTGTTTACAAAAACACATTTTCTGCAAGTATTTTTAAAGAGAAAATGTAAAAAATATAACAAACAAATAAAAATGTATTTGAAGAAAAATTAAGACATGTTGTGTCCATTTAAACATATTTAAATGAAATCCACTGTCTATTTGTTTTTTGTTTGCCATACTTGTAAATAAAAGAGAAAGAGAGTTTTGTAAAGAATTGAATAAAAACATTTCAAAACATTTCTTCTAACGAAATAACTTTATAAAAAAGAATTGTGAAAAAGGTCTTCTGAAAACATCGTTTCTCTATTATCTTTTCTAAACCAAACGCCGAGAAAGATGCAAACATCTCCATCAAAATATCACAAAAATCTGGATTTATTTCCCAACATTCTTATGAAACAATGAACTTCGATATTTCTCTGGAAACTGCAGATGTCCACAGTGCAAACTTTATGGAAATGCACAAAGCGAAAACCTCCAGGCATCAAAATTCTATCACCAAAAGGTGCTTTTACTTTAGCACTCAATTCCCCATTTCGCTGCAAGCAAAAGGAAAAGAATGAATTCGAAGAAAAAGAGACAAACTATATTCAAGGGGAAAATTCCGAATATTTCAAATAAAAGACGCCCACACTGTTTTCAATTTAAAAATAAAGTGTTTTATTATATACATATAAATACACATTTTGTATGTATACATAGACAATTGTACATTAAAAATGTAACACCAGAAACCATAACAAAGCAAATGTAGCAACCAGGAAGCAAATAAAAAAACTTTTTTTGTTCATGCATCATAGTAGAAAAGATGCATGTGATTATATTTGTAGGCATTACGAGTTGATATGTATTTCAGCATTTTACAAACTGTGGGTGCGCCCCCTAGGGGGCGTGATAACCCTACAAAGGGGGCGCAAGTGTATCGAAAAATAAAAGATTATTTTAAAAAATTATTAACTTACTGAAAGTAAGCATAACAAAATACATTCTGACATATTAAATAAGAAAATACACATTTATACTAATATAATATTTTTATAAATTTATCAGTACTGCACAATGTATTTCATAGTAAATTTATCAATAGTAAGCGAAGGGCAAGCTTAATAATTAACACAGACTTCCATGGGATTGTCATATATAAAAAATTATATTCAAAATTTAATATTTATCTTGATAATTTGTGCGGTTATTATGTTAATTATTACACCATGATTAAATAGATTATGAATGAGATAAGTTTACGTCCATTTCAGAAGGTGAAATTACTAAACGTCTTTATTCCACTCAATCCGTTACTATATTATTTCCTTAGCTGGTTTTATAGTTCTAGGGCAACTCAGTAAATCCATCATCAGATTCTTTTACAGCCAAATACAATAGGGTAAAAGACTACTAATCTGAACTTAAAAATATAGCCATAAATGATTTCTCTGACAAATAGAACTAAACAGACTACTTCCAACGAGTTCTCGCTGAAAGATGAATAACATACCCAAGCTCATCTGCCATCCTTCATCCATCAAAACTTGTTACTGAACGGTTTTTAATTAAAGTCGTATCGTAGCTTTAGTATCAAATTACATTATTATTGCATTCAATACAATGTTAGTGTGTGGGAGGGGGAGGCGATGAAAACTATGATAGAAAATTAGGTCGCAAATACTGAAAGTTTGAGAAACACTGGTATTGTCTGAAATTAGAACACAAAAATGTCGCCACTTGCAGCTGAAATGGCTGTAATCTACTAATGCAGTGTTTCCCAAAGTATACTGTACGTACTCCAGAGATACGGAAGAGTTTGTTTGAGGTACGAATTGCACGCAGTTTGGTGGGAATATGCGCTGTACTGCACTTAACTACAACTAATTGTATGTTCTCATGAGTAAAACATCCATAAAATACATTTAAGAAGGGTACTCAGCGTTACGAAAATTATATAAAAGGTAAATATATATATATATTTTATATATTTTTTTTTTTTTATATATATATATATATATATATATATATATATATAAGTCAAAAGTTTGGGAAAACTGCACTAAGGTATCCAGTTGAACTAGGCTGGAATGACAGATAAGGTCAAATCATTCTATGCTGCTTTAAGTCTATATGCCACACTTTATCAATCGTACTGGCTGGAGAGGGGTGACGTCCCAGTCTCTCAGCAGCCCATTAAAGATACTTTCAATGAGTGAGAGATCTAGAAAACGTATTGTCCAGGTCATCAAATAAAAATTCTCTGTGTTTAGATATGTCAGAACACAACACACAACATGCAGACTTGCATTATCTTGCTGAAATAAGACGTTTCCGATGCGTCGCAGATAGGGCAAAAACACTGACCTTAAGATTTCAGAAATGCAACATTGGCTTTCCCGAGTGCAAGAGGTGTTCATGTCAAATACCGAATGGTTGACCATAACATCACATCAGGTGTAGTACCCATATTATGACATCGAATGCAAGCATCTGCATTCTTTTGGGTGACTCCAAACATCGATACGTCCCTCATAATGATGCACGCAGAATCGGGACTCATCTGAAATCTATCCAGCTTTGTCGTTCGATTCACCGCTATTAATGTTAAATAAAACTGCAATAAAGGGCACAATGGAGACAGTGTGGGCTGTTCAAGACATCCTCTCACAGTCCGCGTTGGAAACAAGCCCAATTCCGGACTCAAGGCTGCATGATCCCGTAAGACAGACCTGACAACACGTTTTCCAGCTAGCGCAGTGTTTCTCAAAGTGAGATACGTGTGCCCCCAGGGGTACGGGAGGAGGTTGGGGGTACGCGTTGTACTGGAGTTTAGTGGTGATATGTACTGCACCGTGTCTTGATGAGCCTAATTCTAAGTTCTCATGAATCAAGTCAAGACAGTCTTGTGATGCGTGAAATGGTCCGGTGTGACACGGCGTGGGAATGTACTATACTTCGGGGGTTACAAAGGCAACTTACTTCGTTAAAAGTTAGTATTTCTCCTGGTCCTTGTGTATTTTTGGCTTTTATGCAATTTTCTTTATTAAAAGTTGCTTTTTCATCATTTGTAGAATTAAAAAAAGGAACAGACTATTGGACATAAAACCGCATCTCAGGTTAAAATTAACAACTAGGGAACCAAATTATAATGATTTATCATCTCAGCGCAAATAATTTCATCCTTATCATTAATCCAATGGAATGTTATTTATAATATAACTTTTTTTGTGAATAATTTTATTTCTCTATTCTTATTATTATGTCACAAAAAAAGAAAAAGTAAACATATTTTGATTGTTATTAAATTACGTCCATTTTCTACGTGGGGTACTCAGCGTTACAAAAGATATAGAAGGGGTACACAAAAGTCATGGGAAGCACTGATCAAGCGCATCAGTGGTGAAAGGCCGTTGAGACTCTGTATGGCATTCAGTATGATTCTACTTAACCCACCGATTCCAAATTTGTGTGGTATTTTTGTCAGATTCCGACCATTGAGAGTAGTAATATCGCGGAATGATAAGTCACGATCTTTGATAGTTAACAATCATTTCGCTCTCGAATTCCAATATGTGCTGACCGTTTCTTTTTCTCTCTCTCTCTAATAAGAAGCTCCACACACAATATTTTCACAAACAACCAACATTCAAATACGTTTTTCGAACGAAACATCCACTGCATAACTGTACTTTAAGCAAAGTTTGAGATGCCTTTTCTGCTTTCAGCGTCGTTCTATTACGCTAATATACTAATAATTTGCATATCCAGCATCTTTTCATGTAAATTTTCTATCAATACTCCTTCATGAGTTTCAACTTCATTGGCTTGCAGTGTGAATATAATAAAAGTATTTACCGTACAGTTCGTGGAGAAAATCAAAACAAAAAGAAGAAATCAAAATATGCAGAAAAAATGTTAAGGAAAACGTCTAAAAGTAATTTGATGAAAAGGCGCTGGTCGAAAGAAAATGAGCCAAACATTTTTTCTTAAAGTTAACACTTTAAAAAAAAAAAATTCTGTCAAGGTTCTAAAATAAAATAATAAAGAAGCTTTAACAATTTATATATATATATGTGTGTGTGTGTGTAATGTATACAGAGATAGTATAACCATAAAGTAAATTAACGCAGCGATCATTTTATCTCGCTACTTGAGTTATATAAACTTCGCAATGACATGAAATATAGACTATTGGGGATTTTGACAACTATAATGTATTATGATATCTATCCGTAGACTAAGCCAAGATCCAATATATTAATATTGTGTTGCTAAACCTTACGGTATTATAACCTTAAACCTGAAATTTATGTCGCAAAGAGCCTGGTCTGAAAATCATATTACAATAGAATTTACACATAGACTACATTATCAATGTTATGATGAATTATTTTAAGCATTTAAAGTGCTCAAAAGAGATTAGTAACTTTTGCAGATATTAGAATCTAATACTGATACATCCGTCAGAGATAAGGTCATTTATAATTTTGTAGGGAGAGAAAGAGTAATTGTGTTTTGATTATGAATCAGCTTTTTCATCATAAAAATCATTCCATAAACATTGCCTAAAACATAAGAATCATTCTGAAATTATTTTTAATCAGGAATAAATTATATGTTTTCGTATTCCTAAGTGCATGATTACCAGGAATTTTTATATATTTTTGATTTTTGAAAACAAAAGAGAGAGAGAAAGAAATTTGATGCACATACTTTTGATTTATTTTTAATTCCAACAATTATAATTCACTTTCTCCCTATATATATACACTACTGGCCACCGTAAATGCAACACCCTGAAGGAAGTACGCAAATAACATGAAATTTACAACATGCATTAGCGGAGGTGAGATATGCAAATGATTAGAATTTCAGCGCAGACACACATCACGCACGCCTGTGGCGCCACCTCAAAGCGCTATTTAAGGCTTGGAGATTTCGACGATTTCAAGTTCGGCAATTGTGTTTTTCTTGTGGTTTTTTCAAAAAACGATCAGTTATGTCTCGTAGAAAACAGCGATCAGCTTTTGATCAAGTATCCGAGTTCGACAGAGGACAGAGGACAATCTGTAACGCATCATTTAGTGTCTGCGCATACCATTCGACGCCGTTTACAGCAGAGTGGTCTGTCCGCAAGACATTCATTGCTGAAGACGCAGAACTACAGACGTCTCCGCCGCCAAAAGTGCGATGAAAGAAGGATGTGGGCGGCCGAATGGAATGAAGTTGTCTTTAGTGACGAGTCACGCATCT
Organism: Trichonephila clavata; assembly: GCA_019973975.1. NCBI lineage: Eukaryota > Metazoa > Arthropoda > Arachnida > Araneae > Nephilidae > Trichonephila > Trichonephila clavata. Next base: position 67,381 of record BMAO01037767.1, read on the forward strand.
GTCTGCAACACCACGATGGTCGGATTCGAGTCTAGAGACGCCGTGGAGAGAGGATGCTGAACAGCTGCGTTATGCTCTACAACACTGGTCCTGCACCGGGTATTATGATATGGGTCGGTATTGGATATCACTCTCACACTCTTCTAGTACGCATTGCCGATACTTTAAACAGCCAGCGCTGCATCTGCGAGGTGTTGGAGCCAGTTGTCCTTCCTTACCTTCAGAGCCTGGCCACAGCCATATTTCAACAGGATAATGCGCGACTACACGTGGCACGCATTGTCCTAGGGTTCTTCGTCAATCACCAGATTGAATTTCTTCCCTGGCCGTCTCACTCTCCGGATCTTTCGCCGATAGAAAACATGTGGTCCATGGTTGATCAACGATTGACCCAGATTACACCCCCAGTTGCCACACCAGATCAACTTTGGCAACGTGGGGAAGCTGCTTGGTCTTCTGTACCCCAAGAGCAGATGCAAAGTCTCTTTGAATCGATGCCGAGGCATGAGGCATCGGTGATCTCCAACATTGGCGGCTACTCTGGCTACTGATTCTGGCAGGAACCACACTTCACGGAAGTCTATAAATTTAATCATTTGAAACTTGGTCAACATGCTATCCACAAAATAAATTTTGTTGTGATACATCTTGCATTTCTTGGTGTTGCATTCACGGTGGCCAGCAGTGTATAACGTTCTCAATTTTCAATCGTTAATAAATTACTTTCTCTTCATCCATTAAAGTCCAAATACAATTTTTAAGCTTGCAGTGGATGACACTTGTTATTAATACAGTTTTCTCAAATATAACTCATTAATTAATTTTAAAAATCAGTAAATAGTAACAAAAGATAATAGCCCAACCGCATACATCGAAAGAAAAATCGTTCGTTGTATGCCTGTACCGCAATGGTTAGCGCGTTGGGCTTCTAATCCTAAAGCCGAGGGTTAGAATCCCACCTGGGATTGCCCAAGTTCTGACATTGTGATTTATTTTTTATTAAAATAATTTAATTTAATTTAATTTAATTAATGAATAAATAGTGACAAATAAAAAAATAGTCCAACACCATATCTCGAAAGGAAAATGGAAAGTTGCAAGGAAAATCGGTTTCTATTTTGTCAGTAAAAATTGTGATTCTGTCATATGTATAGACATATTTATAAAAAAATTGTAACTTTAATAAAAAAGTAACTTTAATAAAATAATTATATCTTTGTTGACCTAAGTAGGAATTGACTTAAAAAAATCTTTATATTATTTGTTTTGTCTCTAAAGTGTAAAAGTTTCGTACTTCTTCATTCAAGAAAGTTAACCCTCCGCTTGGCACGCGTCAAGAAATTCCTTCCATAGGCGCGTGGCATATCTCAGATGCATCATCTCATACTTATGTTTAAGGATGATAAAATCATTTTTTTGGTGAGATTTGACATCAAAGCGTATTGTTATATCTAAAATATTGACATAAGTGGCAGTGTTTGCTTCTGAAGATCTTAGTTTTGTTTTATCTGTATAGCATTACCCACCTCTATCAAAGTAATGGATTATTACTGAAGTAAGAAAAATAATAAATAGAAGTACTTACCTGTTGCATCAAAGTATTCGACGGATATTCGAGAGATATTCGAGTATTCGAAATATTCGTTAAGGAGTAATGATAATAAAACAAATAAGTTACGTGATTTTAAAAGAAAGATAGGGAAAAACACAGGAATGTAGTCCAAAAAAGCAAAAACGGATCACGTATGAATTCGTATATTGAAAAACTAAAAAATTACAGGAAAATTGAAACCTTCATTGGTAACTATCTCAATGAAGAAGACTTTACGTCTATAAAAAATAATAATAAATATATTTCATGTTGAAAGCATTTTTTAATAAATTATTTTGGTAAGAACTTGACTCCCTTCGGTGCATGCGTATAAAATGCAAACGTCGTAATATGATGTTTAAGATATAATTAAACAAAACTTTATAATTTAAACAAAAAACACTTAATGGTTAGTTATTACTGTCACCACTACCTATGTATATTTTGAGATCCTTTGTTGCAGGCTTCACAAATCATCTTACAATGTTCAAGGCACATGAATTTTTCATATTTTACTCAACAAAATTTTGATAGTATCCTTTTCTTGATCTCCTGAAAAAAGGAAAAGAATTTCCTATTCTAAGTTCTTTGTGTTGGCTCTTTCTTCGTCTCGGACATAGAAATGAACATCAAATATTTCTTCAATCCTGAGTCGTAATGAACAAGGCACGTGAATGCTACTCTCAGGTCGACTTCGCACAGCATCTCTCAGATGCACCTCAATTTCTAGCAGAAAAACCACCTTAAAGAAGTTGCAAAATACTTGTTTCGAATTATTTTAGTATAAAACAGAAAATTACACTCTATTGTAGAAGAACTAGAAAATTAACGAAAAATTGGGAAGATATGAAAACTTACGTAATTGGGCGCCTGGCATCTCTCAGATCCAACGACCGCTGCCACCCAAAATATGAAACGGTCGACCACGAAACGAATATGAAACTTTGTGACCATTAAAAAAGTTTGCCCACCACTGGTCTAACACCATAGATAAAAAGGTAAACTGAAAATCGCTTCCTATTTTGTCACTTAAAATTTTATTCTGTACATATTTACATTAATTGTAACTATTTAATAAAAAGTAAATAAAATAATTTTTTCTTTGTTGACCTAAGTAGGAATTGACTTATTATTTATTTTAATATTACTTGTTTCCTTGATGATTGTTATGGGGAAAATCTGTAGCATGTCCAGATAAATACCATGAAACAATACTATCTATTGACGTGGTTTTGTTCTTGTATTTGGAACAAAATCTCATAAAACTTGAACAGCAGATTGGTTTGCATGAAACAGAAGATTATGTTGAGCTTTTTCAGCACCGCTATAAGTCTCAATTATTGTAATAAGCTAAAAGGTAGCGTCACACACACACACACACACACACAGTTACTGAAGGTCACACTTTATGGAAACGACTTTGTAATTCATTTTCTTACTTGAATTTTGAGATAAAACCTTGGCAACTTCAGAATAATCGTCTGCTAAGGTTTTCTCTTGAATGAAATGTAAAATAAAATTTTTATTTTAAAAATGGCTCCTAAAAAAAGTACATGGTTCAAATGTTACCTAATTATGCTTTCCAAGGAGAAATATTCGTATCAACAAATTAAAAACTGTGTAAAAGTCTCGGCTACTGAATTTCAATCAAAGGTATTTATAATAAATAAAATTTGAAAGGGAAAAAGCGTCTAGGAGTAAAAATGAAAACACCGTCACGAAATTTCATCCTAAGACTGTTTAAACGCAGGCAGCTATCAAGAAAGCGAAGTCTCTGATCCTAAAAGAAATCCAACGACTCAGAGTCATTGCATCGCTACTAGAAATGTCTTCCGAAACTGTAATTAAAATCATTCATTAGAATTTAAAGTTAAAACAGATGTTTAAACCTAAAGTTTGTCTCCATTTTAAAAACATATTGCTGAAAAGAAAGCAAATTGTATAAAATTTTGTAAAAAACACTTAGCCACTGAAAAATGGAAATTTGTGGTAACACTCGATGATATATGGGTATATTTAAGTGATTGTAGTACAAGAAGATCAATTTTCTATTGCTCAACTGACGGGAATGACTGTACGAAATGGCTTCATCAGTGTACAGTAAAGTTACCAAAGAGATTCATGATATTTGCAGGATTTTCTAACTACGGCAAAATAAAAAAATTTTAAAAGTCTGAAATAAAGCCAAAATTAATTCACTCTACTATCAGAAGAATATTTTAGAACCAATTTTTGAAGAAGAAATTCCAACTTTATATGGAAAGACATTAATAAAGTTGAGCTTCATATGGACAAAGCTCCTTATCACACGTCCATGACAACTGCACTTATTTAGTAAATGAAGAACCAGAAAAGGAAGAAAGTGTATCCCATTTGATGAAATACGAGCAAAATCACCCTAAGCTTCCGCAATGTGTTTCGGTTTTGTGCTTTCGGTTTATTAAAACGAACCTTAGGAAAACGGCATCCAAGAACACTGAACGGTCTTCAGTTTCAAGAAGAATAGAATAAAATTTGCATGACAGTACTAAGAAAAAGTTTACTTTCATGAAAAATTCGAGCAAGAACTATTGTTAAGAATCATGACTATCAGCTAGAAGCAAATTTTACCACAAAAAATGTGGTATTTATTGATAAAAAAATAACTGTCAAAATTGTTTACATAAAGTGTGAACGACCTTCTGAATGACACTAAATGTCATCCATGAATAAACTTAAGATATATTACTGTAAGTCTAATTTTAAATAGGTTAATATCATTTAACATTTCAGGAGTTCTTAACTTAAAAAATTGCCCAACTACTTTGTAGACACCCTGTATTTTTATTAAATTATAATTGGAATAAATGTAAATTTCTTGGTAATGGTGTATTTGAAAAACAAAACTAAATTATCTAACTACTATTCAATTTATTTTTGGTGATGGTGGCAAAAGAAAGTAGAATTACAATTCTTGGACCTTGATGGTGAAAGAATTGTTAATTCTGTGCTTTATTTTGCTTAAAATCTAAAAAGCAAAATATTCCAAAAATGACTTCACCATTGAATTACGAAAATATTGCTTTGACTCATAGAGAATATACACTCCCCGCATTATCGCCTAGATTCCTCTATTTAAAACTGAAAATTTTACATTTTATGAACCAACCAGGCTATCATTATTATTTTGTACATAAATTAATTGTGTTTCAAAAATTGTGAAAATATTAAGTTAAGATTAGCTGAATAAACTGTCGTCGTAACAAATGCTATCAAAATATACAAAAATATTTTTTAAATTAAAAAATATTTTCAGTCATATTTAATGAAAATAATGTTTTAATGTAGAACAAAGATTTAAAAAAAAATTTAAAAATTAGAGCTTTACAGGCATTATAAGTTTTTGTTTTATGCTTGTACGAGTTGTAAATGCGTTTTTCTAAGATTTTCAGTTTTGAAGGTAGGAGTGTTTTCTAATCCCTGAGGCTTTTTTTCTGTCCAAGAAAGAGTCTTAAAGTTTTTTCTATATACTCCTAAGCATATGTTCCAGAAAAGTTAGTATGGATTTAAGGTTCAAATCACTAGTTATTATTTAAACAAGATATCAATTATTGGCATGGCCAAGTAATTTTAGTGCGTTTTTCACATGTTGTATTTTACAATGTTGATAAACTAGCGAAATTCAGGAAAATTTGTAGGAAAATTCGGGAATACTATGGAAAAATTTAAATATGATTCGGCTCATCTAGGGCACAAATGCGACCAAATGTCGAAAACCCGAGGTCAATTGGTTGCTTATTAGCTGAGAAAAAGGTACGACAAAATATGGAACGAAGACGGAATTTGCGTCCTAATAGCGCTTTTGTTCCACTACGTGAAAAACGCGCTAAAAATGCTTAAGTTACTATTTAAAAATTGTTCTCGTGTTTTTTCAGGTTTAGCTAGAAAAATAATTATTAAAAGTAAACGAGGAAATAGATTTTCAAATCTATATTAACTTTTGTTTGCAATAATCTATTAAACATAAATCCCTTAAAATGATTAAAATATTTTAAAAATCGAGCATTTTGTAAAAGTTTGAAAAAACTTCAACAATTTTGAATTTTTTAAAATTGTAAAGAAATGGCTGGTTAAACTGACTTTTTACTTTCAGAGAGAGAGAATCAACTTATAATAATAAAATCTGAATGTAAAACAAAAATTGTTTTTACTGTTATTGACTTCAAAAAGAATTTTGGAGAAAAGGGTACTGTGTAGCCTTAATTTGCTTTGCAAAATCTTTCCTTTCATTTTATCTCTTAAACTTCCCTTTTTCTACTTTTTCCCTACCAGCGGGAAGGAATTGTATTCAATATTTAAATCGTAAACATGAATTCTAAATTTAGGTATCCATATTTTTCCGCCGTACAGAGTTCTAGAGCTTTAACATTTTGATTAGAGCAATGTACTTTGTATAATTTATCTTTGTCTACATAGTAACAAATTATTTATTTTTTGATAAATGAGATTTTAAAAGATTAAGTTCCAGAAACGTGGATCTTTTTTTATTTCTATCTCAGAAATGCCATTTCTTACATGTGTAAACATGTTTTCATCAATTTTGCTTATAGTTAAATATTATTTTAAATACTAATAAAATGTCCAGCAAAAAAAAAAAAATTTAACAAGATTTGAATGATGAAAAATTTAAAATGTGTACCTGAATTTGAGGAGAAAAGAAGAAAGAGAAATCAGTTTATTAGATAGAAAACTTAACTGTCACTTGTTACTCCGTTTCAGATATTTTGAAGATTTTTCTTACAGAATACAAGTAGTAATATATACACACGTATAAATGTAAGGGTACGGAAATTGCACAAATATTGAACGCAGTAATAAAGTCCATAATCTCAATTTCGCACACAAAAAATGAAACGCACAGTCATTGCCAGAAGTTTGTTTTTTCCCCAGTTATTTCTCGGTTTCGTCTTTAAATAGTCTATAAAGAATCTTATAGAAGCTTCTAGAGTTTCATAGCCAAATGATTATCATCTTCGAATTTCTTTTGAAACATCCATTTGTTTTGCCAAATATCCAGATTTGGAGACATTTGACCACAAAATATGTTATTAAAGTTACTCCATTCATTACTGAGAGTAACCTCTCTTGGCTCACAAAAGAATTTTACTACCACTATAGCGTTTCTGAAGAGAAATTTTCTTAACTATTCAAAAAACAAATTATTTCAATAAACTTATATTTAAGGTTTTTTAATAAAAATGACATTCTTGTAAACATTTTTCTTTCTTTTACTTGTGCTTAAAAATCTTCATTACTCTCTTATTTTATTTTTAATTTCTTATCTCAATTATTACTTTAGAAAAGCAACAGCTAAAAAGCAAGAAAACAAGTAGAACTGCATTTAGCCTACAAGTTATTTTTTAAATTTTATTAATTAATCAGAGATATGCATCGTCCCGGCGAGACTCATTGAAATCGAGTAAAAGTCATTACAAGGATAAGAAAGTAATTCATTGGTTGTTGTAAAAAAATTTATTCCAAAGGGAAAATGAATTTAAAAAGGAAGTAGAAAAAATCCTTAAGGAATTTCTCTGAGCATAGAATTACTAATGGGGTTTTCTGTTGATTAAGGGAATATAATTACACAGCCTACGGGTATTTTCAATTAAAACATGATTCAATTTAAACTTTATAAGGAAAAGAAGAGATAATAAAATGTACAGAATTTCCTTTTTTTCTGTTGGAAAAAAATGACCGAGTAATTAATGTGAACCATAATTATACATTTTTTGGTTTATGCACGAGGTTGAGAAATTTTTAATTGAATTTTTAAAATATGTAATAATGTGCGAAATTAATGAAATTTTTAAAGAGAAAATATAAGAACCAATAGACTAAAGCTTCTATAAAAGTGTTTTGAAATAATCAAAAATAATCAATGTACGAAAGCAAATATATTTGTTGTTTTGGCCGTGTATACTATACCTGTATATGATATTTATAGTTATCAAAATATTACATGAGTCTTTGAATCCAAATCAGCTAAAAATTCGAAATTATATAGTTGTTCTGAATAGTTTTAGCTATATCTCTTAATATTTTATAAATAATTAGTGTCTTTAGATTTTCCTTTAAAAGAGTTGCCTACTATTGAATATTTTACGTTTGAATAATATTATTAAAAATCCTTTCTGTAAAATATAAAAGAAAAAGTTTCAAATGTGACATTTTAATCTCATTTTTTTATATATTTCTCCAAATTTAAATAAAATAAAGCATATAAGGGGTTTTACTTATACGCAAAAATTGATCTGGGTAAAATATATACAAAACTTCAATTTCAAAAAGAAATGTTAGGAGAATTATTTATTTTATTTTTTTTTACTTTAAATTTAACCTTTTATATAGAATTACTTTACATAATTCTCAAATAAAATATGAAAGCTGAATAACATCTATTAAATCCTCAGCAGTTTTTTAAAATGATTCTTGCAAATTTACACTCAAAATATTTCAAAGTTCAAAAACTGAATTTGAGATTAATTCTACTGATTTATTCAACCTTAAAAATTTTATATTTAATTTTTTTACAAATTTTTTTTTATATATATATATCCTAATTTCAAACTAATAAAATATGACGTCCATTGCATCAACAAAATCATAAATTTCTCATTAAATAAACTTTTATCTTTATACAGAAGTGAAATTTTTTTTAAAAATTTGATCAGCCTGTTTAAAAATATAATTTTTGCAGAGTACAATAATGAATTTAATCAAAATTTCCCTTTTCTGTGTAACGGCATCTGCTTTTTAGCTAAATGTCTGAGGAATATTTCAAAAATTGCACTTTAGTATACACAAGAATATATATGAAATATAAAATAAAAATTTCCAGTTCATAGAACACACAATTTAAAAAATATAATTTATAGAAAACAGAGAGTAGCTTTTGTATGAAATTTTACCTCATTGAAAAGATCCTGCACTGTAGCCGGTTTTTACTTTTATTTTTCTTAATATTATCTTCTTTTTTTATATCTTTTCTAATTTTCTTTGATCGTCCAGAAAAAGCATAGATTGCTTTCATTAATCTTTCCCTATCGAGAATTTTCATGGCACTTACCGAATATTCTCCAGGTTCTACTCCCATTTTCTGAAGCCTTTTTAATTTGGATACATTACCATCATTAAAGGAACAAACAACATCATAAACACCAAATGAAAGTGTTTCAATCTGTACAAATGTTATTTTGGGAACACGTGACAAAACGACATTATGAAAACTTTCCTTCGGGTTTTAGGTTTTTTGATGCAAATATTTTTTCAACAAATCAGAATGGGAAAGATATCTAAGTATAGGACGCATTGCGACTACAACAGCGACCAGAAGACTATTTTTATGCTTGTAAGACTTACCCGATACTTCAGCCTTTTTATATCCACACCATGAATCTTCACCGACAGGACAAAAACCATGTTTTTATGTGTCCATTTTTTACATATACAATATTTCGAAAGAATATCGACATTTATCACCTTACCTGTATCAATGCTGGTCACAGTAACTGCACCATTCAATGATGTGTAATCGCGCTTCTGCCACGTCCCATCTAATTCTACCGCAATATTATTATTACCTTCATTTTCACAAATAGCTTCCTTTGCAGCATTTTGAATGGAGTCCTCGTAAACAAGTTTTGCAGCGTTTAGGATTCATTTACCGTAAGGAGAAAACCTTGTAGGTGGTTGCGGAAGATTCATTATGCCGCAAAACATACTCCCAGCTTCTGCACCTCTTTCAATGGAACGCAAAGCATATACAAACCTGGTATTTATTGTAGCAATTTGCGTTCGTTCATGAAAATTTGAAGAAAAGAATTCTACACGGTATGGAAAGAACAACATTTCAGGACAAACGTAATAGCCAGTCCAGACTTACCTTTTAAAACTTGCATGTCTAAAATACTGTTACACATTTTACAGTGAACTTCATTCTTAAAAACAAATGCAAGAATATTCAAATTTATGATGTCATAATAAAACCCACGCTTTCATCATAAGAAAAACTCTATTTTAAATTTGGAATTTTCTTTTCTTTTGCACATGACTCCTTTGAGTCATGTGCATGTCCAGCTTGAGGATTCACTTCACTATTATTATTTTTTGAAGAAAGTTTAAAATGATTGAGAGTATTCCTACCTTCATAAAACGTAACTCTACGTTTCTTAAAAAATAATTTTTCGATCTCAGCATATTAAGTAACTAAAATTTCAAATTTTGAAACAGAAATTTTAAATATTGAAATCCTATAAATGCTAACACGATAAACGTGTATGTGCTCCAAAATAGGTAAACAATCCTGGCAGTTACACTTGCAGTCATTCTACATTTAATTGCGTATGATAAATAAAACAGATAGTGGCTTTGGAAGAGCTTCTCAGATTTAAAAAGTCAATGTTTACGTTTCTGTCTGTCAAAGCTCATCAGCTGATTATTTTTAAGAATCATTTTAACATACTTCTAATGAATAAAATGGTAAGTATGTTATATCATTGGAAAGGTCCTGATTTGGGGATTTTAGAAATATCAAAAATTTTAAATCGTTTTCCCGAAGGTTTTCACCCTACTGACTGATCTTAAGAATTATTTAACTTTGGACGAAGATATATTTGTTTTAGTAAGCAATATTTTGATTGATTTAATTTCAATTTATATCGCATTCTGAAGTCACACGAAGGCTTTTGTCAACGGATTTCATAATTTTGAATCACGATAAAGTGACAGCAATATTTTGAAAATGATTCTATTAAAGGACGTACTTTAAAACACCATTATGGAATTGGGTACTCTTTTTTTAATTATTGCAGTACAGAGTTCGCCATATGTTTAACTTTTAACAAGGTAGTCTAATTTGCTGTAATTTTTCAGTTCAAAACGAAGCATGATCTATTTACTTATTTCACAGCGTAACATATCACAGGAACAGCAAGAAACATACACAAAACATAAAGAGGTGTTAAACTGAACAAAAGCTGCCATGCCGCTGTCATATCAGTTCTGCACCAAGTAGATGCGATGACATCTGTGGGCATTCGGGCCGCTTACAACACTAAATCTCATGTCTGGTGTAATATATGGAGAGTCGTCTATTGTGGAGGTATCATTCTATATTAGAAGCTACATTCTGATTTGCTGAACTAATCGTTCGGCAAAGAATGAATAGCTATAAAAAGTGAAAGCTTGGAACAGAACTGAAAGGCTGCTCTCATATTGGTTCATTTGGGGTAAGGAAGTTGACACTCATTTGCTTCCCAGAGGGCGTAGTTTTGCATCACAGAAGAGTCCCCTCTTTTTAAGAAAGCCATGACCATTACGGCGCTATCTAACTGACACGCACTAAACCATTTAAAACTATACTAGTTTTCAATTAGTAAAAAAAGTAATGCGGATTTATTAATTAAGGATTATTTTAACATTTCCTACTCAATAAAATACATTCATCAATATGTGTGGCACTTTCGATTGATTTCCCATTTTATTTACTTATCAAAACTGGTATACTGTGTTCAAAGCTCTTAAGCCTGCCCCAACAAAGTATGCCTCTACTTAAGTGTGTCGACTTCTAAATCTTTGTTCTATGTCAAAATTTTCTTATTCAAATTTTGTAACTAAAAAATTAGGGCAAATATGTTTTTTTTAATCTGAAAACTATTCTATATTGAAAAATTATTATAGTTTGCACACAAAAAAATCTGATAAAATTTTAAGTTTGTAATAATTTTGTAACTTAAAAACAAAGTTTATTGTTATTCCAAATCATGAAAATTGTATGACTCCAACATAATTGGAGAAGTAAATTAGCACCCTTGAGAATCCTCCTTCTAAAATCATTGAATTGTATGTTGACAGGGCCGGTTGAAGCTCATTTTGAGCCCTGGGCACAGAAGATCTACAGGCCCCCTTCGCACTGGCGGATCGAAATTTATTACCAAAAAACCTAATTATGTCCAGCTTATCCGGGCCCTTGGGCACCCGCCACAAGCGACCAATGGATAAAATGGCACTGTATGTTGAACTAATTCTTCGTATAAAAAATTTACACAAGTTTGATTTGAATTTTCGGAATCCTTTTAAATCCACCTCAGCCTACGTTAAAAACAATAAAGTACACACAAATAAATTAAGCTTTCGAAAAAAATTGAATTCCGGTTCTCTAACATAGTGAAATCAAATTTAAAAAGGGAGCCCACTGAAGTTTCTCGGGAAAATATTAGAAGCCTTCCTGTTTTAATTTGCAAGCCAAAAGAAATTTAAGGAATCTGTAACATCTGATGAGAATCAAAAACTTTTAAGGAACTAATGCTTCAAATGACTCATTCATTAAGATGGTAAATAAATCAAAAATCATAAATTTTTTTTCGGAATTTTTATTTTAACACTTATTTCTCACGAAAACGTTTTCCTAATTTCTTCTTGCAGACTTCAGTAGAGACCCTAATCTTCTGAAGAGCCCTCATTAAATCTCTTCGAAAAAAGTAAGAAAGGGAGATGGCAAAGAAGGCTTCAAAAGCTCTTCAATTGTTTGTAGTAATTCGTTAATTGTGATGAAAAGAAAATGAGATCCAATTAAAAACTAATACTTGGCGCTCTCTTCAATGATAAAATATCAGATTTTCAATGTCTTTCCACTTTCTCTTGAACTCTGACTTGTCATCCGTTTCTAAATATTTATCCCTTTTCGAACCCCGGGCAGTAAAAACAAGATATCAATAATTGGCATGGCCAAGTAATCTTAGCGCGTTTTTCAGATGTACAATAATGCAACTAATGAACTTTTTACTAACAGAAAGTAGTGTGTGTGTAATATACTTAAAAAAAAATCTAAAAAATTTTTTTTTAATTTTAAAATTATTAAATTTAAATATGATTCGGCTTATATAGGGCACAAATGTGACCAAATGCCGAAAACCCGAGGTATTGGCTGAGAAAAAGGTACGACAAAATATGGAACGAAGACGAGGATGAAGACGAAGACGAAATTTGCGTCCTAATAGCGCTTTTTTTACACTACGTGAAAAACGCGCTAAAAATTCTTAAGTAATATTTAGTTAAAAGAAAAGATTCAGATAGAGCAATTTAATAACATGGAACAACTTAAACATTTATCGCTAAAAAATTTTATAAAAATTATAACATTAGAAATGTCTTGTTTTTCATAGTTTGTCTCTACACACCTTTTTACAATAAGAATGACATGAGAAATTTAAAACATCTAGCTTATTCCCTTCCATATTGTGATACTTAAGGATTTTTAGATTTGTGCATGTAGAAAAATATGTATGTAAATGAAAATAAAATCAGAATTGCTTCCATAAAATCTCATAAAACCTCAACATCCTCAATATATATATATATATATAACACCACTTACTCACACACAATTTATGGTTTAATTCACAAACAAAACAAGAAGAGGAAGAGGGGGAAAGTTCAGAGAGAGAGAGAGTCCTCTGGTGGGGGGAGGGGGTCAAGGACACGATCTTAATCCGAGATATTTCCGAATCTAGTTTTGATTTATTCAAAATATTAAACTGGCGTTCAGAGTATTTTACAAGCGTGTTGTGGTTGTCGGAAACGCAGGATACCAACTCAAGTGTCTCCTCTCACATCACTAGATACTTTAAATCAGTGTTTCTCAACCACTGTGTCTTACGGAACTCAGGGGTTCCACGAGTCGAAATAAGAAATCGAAAAGAAAACAGTAGATGTGTAAGCCCAAAAACGATTCATGTTCTATATAGAGTTTATATGACCATAAGTATCTACAGACGAATTTTACAACGTGGATCCCAAGTCCCACGGGGGGGCGGGGGATCTTAAAAAATAACTTCGGTGTCTGACAGCCTCTTTCTCTAGTTCAACTCTTTTACTATATTATTGTTAAAGAATATTATAAAATAGTTTCTGATTTTTATGTACTACCGAAATTGTGAATATTTTGTTCATGATCCTGGGCCCTACAAAATAATTTTATACTTGTTAGTGCAATGTTTTGCAAAACTAAATGATGTGGAATAAATTGGATTAGCGGCAGTTTAAAAATTATGCAACAAAGCTCCTTTTTGTATTTATAAGAAACCTGCTAATTTAAAAAGCATTAAAAATACACCCAACACCTGCACAATATTTTCCAGAGGAGAAAATCAAGCATACATGGATTAATCAGAAGGCTTGCCAAAGATGAAAGAACAACTTATTGGCATATCAATTGTTCGATGTTAAAATCTAAATTTAAGCAGGAACAGCTCTTACATTTTAGGCTGCAAATTTGAAGATTATACATAAGTTTCTTTCACTCAGTTATAAACATTTCAATAACTTCTGAATGATATATTTAAGTTAAAAATATTTCTCGATGTATGTGACAAAAAAAAACTATAATAACAAATTAACACAGAACAAAAAATTTGATTGTAGATAGCTTCAATAGACCTATAATTCAACAGCTTGTGTAAAAAAATAAACAAAACATATCTCAGTTACTATATAAGGCAAGGGATAGAATTAATGATATTAATGTTTAATAATATTACATTGATGTGCTAAACATTAATAAAAAATAAAGTATTTATCTCTAAGGTTATTTTTGCTTTAGTACCTATAACATGTTGATCTACTTTAAATATTATTTTAAGATATACAGTAAAACCTGTTTATGTGCGGTAGATGGGGAGCGCTTAAAAAGAAACCACGCAAAAAAAAATATTCGAAAATTTCGTAAATGCATATAATTAACAACTTTGTCGCTATACTACAGAAAATGTTTTTATGTGGGGGAGAGGGACGCATAAAAAAGTCACCTTTAGAAAACACGTCAATTATTTACGAGAAAAATGAGAAAGTACATCCAAACAAAATAAATAAAGTACACATGGAAATATTTTTGAAACATTTAATTTCTCACTGTATATATGGAGAGGTTATCAAAAAGTACATACATAATTTATTGCTACTCATTGACTACCAAAGCGTGAATTTTCCTGTGATTAATCAGTACAAAATCACTTTCGTCACTTGAAGATGCAGTTTCAACATTTGTTTTTTGACTCCATAAAGTAAGTGATAAGTTTTTGCAACGACGGTCGGCTGGTCAATTGCTTGTAAACTTCACCAATATTCAGATAAGCATGATCGAAGAACTTTTTGGAAGTTCAAACTCTTTTCGGAATTGATATCTATTTTAAGAAAATGCTTTTCCGATTTGTTGGAAACTGGATCCCTGCATATATTTTATCCACCCACAAAGAATCCGGTTCTTCTTGTCCGACTTCATCAGGAGTGTCAGAAACGCGACACGTGGGTCACATGCGACCTGCATAGAATATTTTTGTGGCCCGGCCAATATATATCGGCAAACAATAATACACTCTATAACAACAAAACGATGCACCAAGAAGGAGTTGTCCGATTGTAATGAAATTTCGTATGCAAAGACATTTGTACCGAAACTGCAAATGATTAAAATTTGGTGTCCAATGAAAGAATAGAGAGAGCTACAGTGCATTGGAACTGCGCACTCAGCAGGTGTTCATAAGGAGGGATTCTCAATGTGATGGTCAAAATTTCTGTTGCATTGCGATTCTTTTTCAACAACTGAAAATATGCCTCGCTGAAAGGATTCGAGTTCATTACGAACAGCTGTCAGAGTTTGAAAGCGGTTGTATAATTGGATTGAAAGAGGCAGGTTGGGCAAATCGGAGAATCACTCGTCATATGGTTCGAAGCGATGCAACCCTTAGAAGATGCTGACAAGAATAGGTGTACAATGGCAGATTTCAGCGTCATGATGGTAGCGGTCGACCTAGGGCCACAGCAGATTGGAAAGACAGATTGATTGTCAGATCAGCAATCGCAGTGCCTGATTCATAATTGTCAACCATCAGACGTGCGACCCGCACAGGAGTGTCCACCATGACCATTTACAGACGGCTGATAGAGCAAAATTTACGCTCGTATCGACCTCTACGCCACCTGACACTCACGCCTGCACACTGTCGATCCAGATTACAGTGATGCTTCGCTCGATCAGGTTGGAATCATGCTGGTTGGGGACATATAGTGTTTAGAGACAAATCCCGCTTTCAACTGTGTCCTGACGATCATCAAAGATGTGTTTGACAAATCCCTGGGGGTCTCCAGAGACCCCCAGGGCAGCGTGCCGATCCTGCTTTCACCATTGCATGCCATTCAGGTCCTCAACCAGGAGTTATGGTCTGGAGTGCCATTTATTTTGACAGTCGGACCTCTTTGGTCGTCATTAGAGGCAGACTTACAGCACAGCTGGACGTCGACGACATTCTGAGAACTGTTTTGCTACCGTTCCTTTTGCAGTATTCTGTCCTTATTTTTCAGCAGGTTAATTATAGGCACGTACGGCACGTGTTGCTATAGACGTACAGCTTTTCAAACTTTTCTTTGGCCAGCCAGATCCCCAGATCTCTCTCCAATAGAGCATGCCTGGGATATAATGGGAAAACGACTGCATCTAATAGGGAATATTAAAAGCCTGGCCGACAATTGGAGCAAATTTGGCAAGAAATACTACAGTAGAACTTTAGGCTGCTTTATCACTCTATGCCACGTTGTGTGGTATCTTGCATTCAGGCTAGAAGTGGATCAACACCTTATTAAGCTCATTACTTTGTAACTCCATAACTCTGAAATAAATCCTTCAATTTTTCTGAAACTTTAATCATTCTCTATTCTGTACATAATATTTCTTCCCACCAATTTTTGTTTTTATCGAACATCTCGTTCTTGTTGCGTCGTTGTTGTTTTTTTATTTATTTTTTATTTTTTAATAGAGTGTATAAAAAGATGTTTATTATACTGTATTATTCGAAATAAAACTACATTCCTATGAATATTGATTTTTTTCAGGCCTATTTAATGTTAACCATGTTTGTTTGGTCCAAGTTATCCTTTCAGTTTGACGCCCTTGGTCTTCATAAACTATCAAATTATTGATAATGCCACGGTCATTAAAAGTTTCGTCTTCAATTAAGTGCGCTGAGAGAAAGCAATTGAAGTGCATTATCGAGAGACTAAAAAAGGCCTAGAGCGTCTTGAAATGTGCATATGTACATTGATAGAAAACCTTAAATTGGCGCCAAAGCCATTGAAATTCATATACCGCATAAAAAAATCGCACAAAAATAAAACCTCACAAAACAAATCGCATAAAAAAGGACCGTACAAAAACAGGTTCTACTTTATTAGTCTAAGGTTCTTTTAGATGGGGTTCTATGGAAACTACTTATTGCTTTAAGGGTTCCATGAGTCGGCAAAAATTGAAGAGACAACTGCTCTAATTTAATATAAAAAAGAATATCAATCAATCTCTAATAGTCAATAATTTTCGAGCTATTCTGAAATGAAATTAACTAAAATAAACTAAAGGAAACGAGAAATTTTAATGGAGAATTTTTCTTCTGAGTTAGACAACAGTGAAGTAAACAAAAAAAAAAATAATATCTTCTACAAAGTTATGTGTTGGACATGTTAATGCCAGAGAAATGCTTATTTTTTTAATTATTGTTCTTTATCGAAAATTTAAGTTTCAAAAATTCAAAAGAAGAAATAGAAGAATTTCCGAAAAGTGAAATCAGACACATGGAAATGAAAACAAATAAATACGTTTATGAGAATTTTGATAGTTTTAGTTTCCTATTTGGGGAAACAGAGAAAGAAATTGAGAAATGAGGTTTAATATTTTGTAGTTGTTTTATTTAGTAAAGTGTTTTTTAAAGTGTCTATTTAAGGTGGCTAACATTTTCAAAGGTTAAGAAAAGTCTCAACAGATTTTTATTTAATTTTGGCATTCTGTTTTTTTTTTATCTTTTTTTTTTTTTTTTATTCTTTTATATTTTTTAAAAGTGAGGAAAGTTTGTCATGAGATTCAAGATTTAAGAGAATAAGCTTTGTAATTTGATGGTCTTATCCTTCCCAATGGTCCGCAAGTTACTTGGGAATATATCAACTGAAAGTGAAACCTTAGGTTCCAGAAAAAGTAGTTATATCATTACTTCCAGAAAAAGCAGTTATGATTCGATAAAATCTGTTTAAATGAATTATTTTTCAAATGAGTTTTGATGACGTTTTTAAAAGAGTATAAGGTCAAGAGAGTATATTTTATTTTTAAATGTCTTTTTAAAAGATTCGAAATAATTAAATAATTTTATAATTGAAATCTTAAGAAAATATAGTTTTGTGTAAGAGTATTTTTAAAGAACGAAAGTTATTTCACTTTATTATTAATTTCGTCATTTATTTACTTGTTACATTTTTTTAAATATTGTTTCCTCATCCAGAGTGAGTGAGTGAGTGAATATTAATGTTGCACACTGTTAAGCTACACGAGGGCCTTGGGTAATGGACCTCGTAATTTTGAGCCATGATCAAGTGACGAGGACGACACCTGAGTTGCCCCCACCTCTCCTAACTTTCACACCACACCAAAAGAAGGAGGTTTGAGCCTCGACGTTTTTGATGTGCATCGACCACATCTGTACGGCAGGTCTTCAGCGCTATTTTGACCCCTTGACTAACACGACCTATGATCCCCATCCAGAACTGATTTGTTAAAAAATCAACATACATTAAGACCTTAGGTAAAAAAAAAAATTATGTCGCTCATTAATGTCTCTATAATATTCTAAGCAATTTTCTAGCATTTTTTTTTTCTTTTTGCACATAAAACTAAGCTAAAATGTTTGCATGACCTTAGCTTACTCATAATTATTCTAAAAAATTATACACGTATGTTTTATAATAGAAAGAATGTTGCTTGATTAGGAATTGGGATTTTCAATTCCAACTAGCTTTTACTTTCTTTGAATTACAAATATAAACTGAGCTTCTCTTATAACCCTCTTATAACGCATCGCAAATACAATACAAAAGAATAATTGTTCCAGTTATTTAAAGAATACAGAAATTATCTTAGTACATTTATTGTAAATTTACTTCTTTTTCCCTCCATAAAAAATACAATCTTTATGATTTCTGAATAGGGAATGCATAAACACATCCACATAATTCTCTTAAATTGGTAAATAGAAAAGAAATTCATAACAGCAAAAAAGTACGATTACACGGCTTTGGGAACTAATTTCTGTCAACAAATGAAATGACTCATTATGAACTCGAAAGAAATATTTAGAATTTTTTAAATTTAAAAATGTATTATTGAGTTACACAAAAACTCTTTTTTTATGATTTATTGTTGTTGCGAAGAAAAATAAAGTGTTATTGCATGTGTCACGCTTATGTAACTGCATGATGTATCTGTATGACGAAACTGTACTGTGATGTAACTGTATGGCAATTTTTATAGGAATGGATCAGGGCAGCTCAAATGTACAAATGTACTCAAATGTACCACACATTCAGTAATACTACACCATATGGTCGCCAAGTCGTCAAATTTTGTCACCAAGAATGATGCCAACTTGATGGCAAACAAATTGAGACATTTCTTGGGTACCTATTAATCATTGGAGACAATGGTGCTTTTCTTATGAGATCATTTTATATAGTTTCTATGTTGCATAATAAATAGCGCCAAAAGTTTTAGTGCATTTGCGTTGTCTTGATCCACTCTTCAATTTAGCCCATGAAAATTTACGATTTGAGTGTGATTTGAGTTTGGAACGTTTTCATATTAATTTTATCAAGACACTTTAAAGGCGGTTAAAGTTCGATTTTACAAATAATGTTTCACAAAACTTTGAACTTCAATATGTGCTTTTTCCGCTTCGATTTTTCTTAAAAATTAGATTCGGAATATTTATGAATGTGTAAGCAACTGCACATGTTTAACTCTTTCGAGAGAATCAAACATTTAAAGGTTCGTGATTTATTGTGCTCTGGATTTCTGTTTATATTTTGACTAAGTTGAAATCGTACTAGTGTATTTTGCATCAGACATTCATAATAATAGTTTCATTACTTATTTTATTTTTGTTTATTTTTATTTGGTTCAGTACTACCACACATTTGTTTTTATTCTCAAAAACGTTTAAAAAAGACAGGTGTTCATAAAACAAACACAATGACTCATTTTTGATGAAAAATAATCGTTTGTTCTTACTGAATCATTTTTAATTTAGTAAGAACAAATGATTCTTTTTCACTGTTATTGCAACCAGGGTTGTCATAACCATAAGAACAGAAAACATAATACTAATGTGATTCTAAGAAAGCTACAAAGATTAATTAAATATAAATAAAAATATATATTAGCTGTTATTTAAAAGATTTGTATCAGTTCAAGCCTAAACAAATCTATTGGAGTGTAAATTTTTCGTTTGGGATTTGCCAGATAGTATCTTGAAAGTTTTGTGTCTACTTTATTTTAATCATCATGGCGAAAAGAGTACGTTTTTTCATTAAAATGAAAACATTTTCTTTAAAATTCGTAATTCCTCTTTAAAATAGCGAAAAATTTTGTACTGTATGTTTAGATATTATCAATGACAGTAAATTGTAAATTTTAGTGTATTTGATTGCATTAAAGATTTTATATGAATTTTTAAATGAAATTACAGGAGTAGCAGTGAAATTCGCCCGGTTCCATGTGTACGTATACTCTCGGAGTGTGCGGACCTGGGGAAACGTTTCTTCTCCTTTCGCCGGTCCTAACAAAAGAAGGTTAGAAATAATGCATTTAACAGACGAACTTCTTAAAAAGCAGGACTTATAAATTTGGCCTAAAAAGTCCTCTAAAAATGATCTTTCGGAAAAAAAATTGCTAAACCTTATTTATTTTCAAAATTGCTGTGCTTTACAGAAAACATTTTCTAAAACTTTGAATTAATTAACCCCCATTGTGGAAAATAAATTGGAATACTTGGATTTATCGATAATCAATTTTTATTTCTACCCCTCTTGAAATCCCTATACTAAACATTTCAAAATTATGCACCATAAAATTTTTTTAAAAAATCTAACTCTCAAAAATTTGAGATATTTTGTATAAAGACTGTTCTCGTATATTCTTTCTCTCTCTCTGTATCTATCTCTGTCTATGTATCTCTCTCTCTCTCAGTCCCTCTTCTCTTAATATCTTTTTAAAATCTGTACTCTGATCTTAACACTCTTATTTCGACTTATTATGCCCGAAGAATACATATAGTGTTCAATTAAAACTTCCAGGATATATCAGAAGAATAAGCGTCACATTTCTTGAAGACAAAAGTAAAGAAGTATTACCTAACGATCAATTATATATTACTACTCTTTTCTAAATATATTTTGTTTAATTATTGGTACATTAAAGAAGATGAAAGAGAATGTCTCTTTGATGTACGGACGCAAATGGAAATTTTCAGATTTCATCTCAAGAAGTATATGGATTCTCCAAAAAAGTTTTAACGCTGATTTTGTACATAGAAATTAACATTTTTACTAAACAATCAGAGAGTAATGTTTTAAAAACTTATTCTATTTTTCATTAGTAATCTATGATCTCTTCATTCATTTCTATAAACATAGCATAAAAACTTTGGAAACAATTAATTTCTCAATGACCTTATAGTATTTTTTGTAGTGCAACAAAATTTTTCATGAACAACAGTGAAAAATTTGGTTTCATAGAATTCAAATTTATTATTTCAATCTTCTTGAATGAGAATTGAAATGCCTAAAAATAAATTACATAGAAAAATAGTTAATAGCAAAGCCTATTATGAGTTAGACTTTTAATCATGATTACTTTTTATTACTCTTATGTGTATGGGGAAAATTTATTTGGGATTGTTATTAAGTTTTAAAGATGCTGTTTTTCATTTCAGTCCGTTTCGTTTGGATTGATATATTGATTTTTCATTCTTTTGATGTTGTTTCAATTTTTTGCATTAATATTCATTATTATATTTTGTTTGTGCTTTTTTAATTTTTTGTTTTGTTTTTGTAATTGAATGTTTGTGATTAGATATCATCAATAAACTAATATCGAATTTTCAGGCATAGAAGATTTTCTTTTGTAAAAAGCGCTTCTTAAAGTTTGATGCAAATTTCTGACAGCATTTCTGAAGTTTAAAACAAAAGATTAAAATTGTTAATAAAAACATAGTAATAGCTTTTAACGGTACTCTGACCTTTCAAGGCCATTTGAAATCCATACAGCTGTCATCTAGCAACTATATCTCTCAAATTTCATCATCGACATGATGTAATATGATAAAGAAAGAATGAACAGTAATATATATTTTCGCTATATATAAGACACACTTATTTTCAAGCCCCATTTCTAAGGTAAGAAGGCGTTTATCTTTTATATTGGAAAATGTGGTAAATTTATTAAACTCGGCAATGTACTTCTAAATTTCCCATGATTAAATATATCTGATTAAAATAACAAAATTTAAGTTTAAATCAACCATAAATTAATTGTATTGCGGCAGTCTTCATCAAAGGACCCATTTTCCGTTGGCAACGAGTGACGACTCAATGGTCAAGCAATTTCGCGTGGGAAAGTATCCCCGGTGCTGATGTTCCTTGGGAAGTCAATCTCTGACCTCCCTTGATATAGCCGACAGTAAAGTGCCGGCGCAGTTCCCACGCCCACAGCCAGTTTCAAAATACACTGCGCGAAGAGGGACTTGGGCCAATAGTAGAATGGTTTTCCCGAATACGTCCAAACAGAAGTGACTACATCACGTATCACCTTCGTGGGTGGAACTTATTCCACCTTGAAAGAGATTCCCTAATTGCTAGAAAAGACTCAGAGACACAAAAGCTGACACACAGAGACATTACTACAAGCTTCTGTATTCCAACAGTCTCTCCAACAGCCTTACCAGCACCTGTACCTCAGCATTTCCCAGCTCGTTTTAACACCGCCTTCATCAGGAGAAATCCACGGCCTTAGCAGCGATTCCAACAGTGATGCCCTTAATAGAACCAAGTGTCTTGGCAGTATTTTACATAAATTGCTTCATTTTTACATACAAATAATTATGTAGATATATGGTAGTAAACGTTTTCTTCAATGAACTACACATGGAGATTCAAAATAAATAAAGCGATTATAAACGACTGTTACTATTTAACTAAAAGAATTCATTGATATGAATTAAGCACAAAGTAAAAGTAAGTTAAAATTTGTGTTTACATGATTCATAAATGTTCTATGTGACTCATCTTGGTAACACGAACAACTTTCAAACTTTAGTCTATCTCAAGCCATAAATTCTGAAGCATAAGGGATGTCACCACCACAAAAACAATAGAAATGCGCATTTTGAACTCCAGAATTGTTTCCTGCAAAGTAAACACAAATGCAAATCTTTCACATAACCCCTTAGAAAAAAATCACAGGGTGTTGAGTCCAAAGATCTAGGTGGACAAAAGCAAATCACATCATCAACATCCCATTTGACAAATCCAACCGGTTAAAAGATGTTGGTTTAAAAATGTACAAACTTTTACATCCCAATCAGGGGTCCTTCATCTTGCGGAAAGGTGTAATACTTTAATTTTGGATCTTGCTGTGCTGCGTTAACCCTTGCTCAAGAATGTCAAGACCAACTTTTGCTGTAACACATATGTCATTTTCTCTTATAATTCGTCTGAAAGAGCCATATTTCTGACTGTTGTGTAGTTTGAACTCGCGCAAACACAGGCTTCTGATTCATTACGCTTCTGAAATTTTGAACTTATTTCTACATTATATGTAATTCTCATCCATAAATTATTTTCAATTAAATAGTCATAGCCATCCGGAATCATGTTATTTTTTTTTAAATCATTGAAGCATTAAAAAGCTACTTTTTACAATTCGTAAAAATTCGAAAATGGGGATTGTCATCTTTAAAATTTTTTATTCTTTCGTGGTAAAATAGAAATCAACATAGAAATTTTATTAGTCAAATACAAAGTTTTGATCGGATAATTTTATCTTTCATTGATGTTGGTTGGACAGCCAACAGGCAATACAGGGTATTGCCAAATTTGACCGACAAATTCAAAGGGGTAGTAGTAGGCAGCATGGAGACGACAAATTGACATAGAACATTGATGAGCAAACCAAGTTTAGTTGGATTAATTCACAAGAAACAGTTACAGAAAATTCCTTTTTTATCTCCACAACGCAGGGGGAATATTTTAAGTGTTTTTACCATTTATTCTCTTTCTTAAAATAAGTGAGGGTTATTATACGTACGGCTTAGCAGAAAATTCTGTTTTGGAGTTTTGTGAAGCTAGGCAAATTGTCTTAAGAGAAAAAGGTTTCTCTTTAAGCAAAAAGCATAACATTTTACACAAATTTGACAATAACATTAGACCACAATTGTTTTAGTAGAACGTCTTAAAATTTCAACGCTGACATTAGCTACAATTATTAAACAGGAAGCAGAAATTGATAATGAAACTCCAATCAAAAAACTGTCACATTTTCTAATGCCTTACATTGTTTGTGGAAAATGTGAAAACTTACTTCATGCAGCAGGATGTAAATGGCGCAGTATTTTCTTAATTGCATTTTTGTGTAGTTGTTGATTATAGAGTCTCTAAAAGCTAAATGCAAAAAAAAAAATTTAATTTTTTCTGACCCCGATACTACGAATAACCCCGAATCAACAAATAAAATGTTCGGTCCCAATGAATTCGTAAACCGGGATCTGACTTATTTTTGTCTTTGATTGATCTCTGGGTCTCAACAACACAATAAATGATTTTTTTCTTTGTGAAATATAAAATTAATATAAAAAGAAGTTGTTGTCCCTTGTAAAATTATTTGTTTTCTTTTCCTATTCTACCTTTTGGTGAAAATGAAATGATAATTTGTAAAGGTACTCTCTTAAGGCCATATCACACACACATATTTGGAGCAACCGTTCCGCCGAAATTTTCAAGCAGCTGAGGGTGAAGGGTTGCCGTTAACAGAACAACATGCTCTGACGTCAGCTGCACTCTGTCTCCACACTAAAAAATTACTCGCCGATTTTTCTGCTTCGGAAAACGAACATCCAATATTATTTCTTTTATATTTCGCCTGTGATTTTGTTGACGGGTGTAAGCTGAAATGGAGCACTATTCTGTTAAAGGTATTGTAATCCATTGTAATAATATATACCAGAGATTCCCCAACTTTTTTGTCTCGTAGACCCCTTGCCGTTTTTTTCGTTTTGCGGTAGACTCCTGCTTAACTCATATTGAATTTTTGCAAATTTATCAACTTACATTCTTTTTAATCGCTGGTACTACTGCTCCTACTTTAAAAGAATTAAATTTTTAAATTGTTCTGAAATATAGTATTTAAAGTGTAAAAAGCATATGTTAATTAATTAAATTGAAATTAATCAATAAATAAAACTGTTAAATAAACTAACTAAACAACAAACAAATTATTTTAATGGGAGGGATGAATCTCTGGTACTACAATATCAAATTTTCAACATTTGGTATCAATCTTGTATGGTTTAATTTTAAATCTCCTCTTTTAGTAGTGTCCAGTTTTTTTTTCTTTCGAGATTGGCAACCATGCTGAAATTCCTTCACTCTAGGAAAAGCAATGAAAAATTTCCTCACAATAATCCATAAGTCGAGACAAGCAACATATTTTACTTTTTAAAGAAAAAACTGCTGGCATCCGCATTTAAACTTTAAGATCTTCGTTACCGCTTATTAGTTCCTATTGTAATATGACATTTTTGTTTTTGATATGACCATATGAATTCATTGCCTACTCTGGCATTGCCATAGTCAAAGCTTTCTCAGACCTAGTTTTAAATCTGAAAAAAAGGCATTTAAATGTTGAAGGGTGGTTAAAACGTTCTGATAGATTGGCTGTGAGAAATTTATAAAATTCGGGACCTGCAATATTATATTTCCTTAACTTAAATCAGGAAAGAAAAGCTGAAAGGGTTCTTGTTTTAATAAAATTTAGGCTGTCACCTTGTAAATACAAATTAACCTCATTAAAGTTTATAATAAATCTGTTAAATAGGTAAAATTTGGTTTACTCGGAATTATAAATTTTCTTTTAGAGTTAAAGTTACGATCTAGTTTAATGACAGCCAGTATCACATAGACCCCTATTTACACCCCATGGACCCCCAAATAAATTTTTGGCTGGCGTAGACCCCTTGGAGGTCCTCATAGACCCCTAGGGGTCTATATAGACCACTTTGGGAATCACTGATATATACCATTAAAATATTATTAGTCATGTCTGATTCATTCGACGAAGTCGAGGCTGTCATCTTTACCGCCTTCTTGTTTATGACGTAGGGAACCAATGAACCCCATTGGCTGGAATTTTAAGCAGTTTTTATTTGGAACAATTTTTCAGATAAATGGGAAAAAGTTGTTTGGAGCCGTTTCTGTAGTATAGGTAGAAATTGCTCGGAATTGGTTGCTTTCAAGGAAAATTGCTCCAAATACGTATACATGTGATAAGGCCTTCAAACGTATATTGGAATCATAGAAAACTATACATACCAAATTGTAATGAATTAAACCTAATTTATATAAGTATATCTTTTTTTTTCAAAAAAATATTTCTATAAGTAAGCTTTATATACTGATTTCACAAATATAATAGAAAAACATTATTTTAGAGTAATACTGCTCATTTCCTTCTTGGACCATATAATTTGTTTCTGAGTACAAAACTTTCATATATCTCTTCTAAGTAAATATTCGTTTCACATCTAAAAGGAAACATGCATATTGAACAAATGTTTCCATATTTTGAAAAACATTTATTTCTGGTTAAAAGAAACTTAAATAGAAAAATCATTCGACGTAGAAAATATTTTCAATTTGAGATGTATTTCCTAATATAATATGAGAAGAGATGGTAAGATCCTATTTAATTCCCATACTTGGTGAAAGAATAATTGACACCAAAAGCGCTTTTCCGTATTTGGCTCTCAAATTCTGTCAATATAATAAGGAATTCCTTAAATTGGCCATAAATAAGTGGGAGAAAGTCTTCGAATCTTAGGACAACCCGGGAGCGGTCGAGTGGGGCACAGAGTTATCCCAGGTTCACGAAATCTTTAATTCTGGGAAAACTGTTTATTTGTTACAAATGACCTTACCAGTATCCTCCTATATAACAGAGAGAGAGAGCCTTCTTGTAAATTAAAATGTATTTTTCAAATATCTCATTTTTTTGGGGAATGGCAAACGTTTTCTTACAATCTCAAGCTACTTGGGATGACTGAGTTCCACGCGCCACCACTTTTGTTCCTAAATATTTTCTATGAAAAGACTACATTTTCCCCTGTGAACGTCTTAGTGGTTTTGATTGCAGTGTTGCATGACTCATTATGATTTATAAATGTAACTGAACATAATGTAAAAAAGAAATGGGCATCCGCGATCTCTGTTTGATGAAGTTAAAACTTCGGAAGAAGAAATTTATCAAGTAAGGGAAGAAGATGAAATAATGGATATTAATCATAATTGCGAAAATAAATTTAAGAAAGTGATGAACATGAAACGTTTGAGTTGAAAGAAGTTTTCAAAAATGCTACCTAGAAAATCCATCAAGAAAGATATGAAGCCTCAAATGTACGCTAGGCACACTGCGCCCTGTCAACAAGACACACGCGAGAAAAAGTTCAACATGCTATTTGTCGAACATCAAAGGAGAATAAAACTACAATAACTAGGAAAATTTTGCCTGCAAATATTATTCAATTAAATGTTAACGAAAAGTGCCTGTGATTTGTGTCCTTTATTAAGGTTACGCACATTTGAAACATTTTAGTTCTTTTTTACTGGATTTTCTTTCAAATTATCTAAGAAAATTTAAAAACTCCTCAAAAGTAGTTAAGTATACTTTCTGTTAGTTAAATTATTCACTAGAATTGCGATTTCTATCGTGCACAATAAAAATAACTATATATAAAAAAAAAGAATTGGAGTGACTCAGTCACCCCAAGTGGCCATTAACGTTAGTATCGAGTGCGCTCCTGCTCCAGGTTTAACTGCTGCTTACTTTGATCATTTGAATTTTGAAAGAAAAATTGTTTTTAAGAGAAATTTTGTGATTGAAACTATCATTGTATCAGAAAACAAATATAGATATCATTCTTGCTTATTTTTGGTGCATTAAAATTTCCAATATATACTAAGTTTTAGTAAATAATATATTTACAGTTTGTTGTTTTACTCGCATAAAAATCTTTGAAAATGTTTTCTCAAGAATTAAAAAAGAAATACTGCAGAATTTTTCT
This sequence comes from Trichonephila clavata, assembly GCA_019973975.1. NCBI lineage: Eukaryota > Metazoa > Arthropoda > Arachnida > Araneae > Nephilidae > Trichonephila > Trichonephila clavata. The sequence goes on from BMAO01037767.1 coordinate 95,206, forward strand.
TTTTAATTACTTGAAAAATTAATTGATATTTTTCGGAGTTAATAAAAAATTTGAAAGATTTTTCTTTTGTCTGATATCTAAGATGCAATTATATATTTAAAAAAACACTCTTATTTGTAATTAATAATAAAAAAAGCTCCCTGCATTTTTTTTAAAAAACGGTTTGAATTCCATTTATATATTATGGATATATCTTAATAAAATGTTAATCAAGTAGATTCCTAATAATGGATCACTATTTTTAAACAAAATATTCAACAGTTTTGTTAAATCTCGATTAAGATATTCAAAAAGAGAAACCCCCTAATTATATTATTTTTTTAAACAATGGTTAACGAAATTTCAAAAAAGAGGACGAAAAAAAAAATTTCTTTTTGAAAAGTATAAAATATATTTTTAAGATAATTATCACTTCGATTTCTCCTCAAAAGTTTAATAAATGCATAAAGTCGCTGCATAGTCTTGATCGGTAATTAACGAAATTAATTCCCCTTGAAATTAAAAGGCACTTTCGTCTCTTTTTTTTTTTTAGGGATTAAATGCAATATCCTTAATCCTTTTCGACTTAAAAATTGAGGCGTTTTTAATCCAAGGTTTTCCTATAATTTCAAAATTATTGATGTTTAAAAACTTTTATTAGATAATTTTCAAATAATTGCTCTACACTCCGACCATCCTAACTAACGGCGTGTACCTTTTGTAAACAAGATACAAACCTTTTTTTCCATATGAACGATCTACTAGATTCTTGAATTAAATTAGTTTTAAGACATAATTAATTCTAACTACTGAATTTTTTTCTGAATTTTATCGTGTACAAATCAATATATATGTTACCGTTGAAGTGTAGAACTCAGTTATTTCATAGAATAGCTAGGTATTTCATGAAATAACTAGACAAGTCAGGTAAAGTATATAATAGATTAAACATTCCATACTTTACCTAATTATTCTATAAAATAACTAATGATAGACCATTAAAAAGTGAAAAATAAACAATTTCAAAGCTATTTTATAAATTAATTGATCATAAATAGCTAAAACCTTTCGAAAAATACATTGTATCCCTATTGCGGATAATTACTTGGTAAATAATGAAATGTAGATATATAATTTCTTTTAACTCATATTGCTAACATTAGTTAAATAGAGAGGAAGGAAGAAGGGATGGATATGTTTTGCATCTGTGATTGGCACACAATTGACTTTTCTACTCCTTGAACTTCAAGGATAATGTTGGTGTAGCAAAGAGTCGCGTGGTACTTTTTTCTGTACTATTATAGCACTTTTCACTTTTGCTATGTCAAAGATGATAATTTTTCACGTGTGAAAACATGTCTTTGTCACATGCTTATTTAATAAAGATTCACATCTCTCTAGCATTCAATCGTTTTTATTAACAGGTACCTTTTCTGCTGAAGTCATTGCTTGAAAAAATATTTGTTAATATTCCAAAATGTAAAACGCTAACATAAATACACCACTTAAATTCTACATTTAAAAGCAACGGAATGAAGGTAGACAGACACACACGTTATTACAAAGCAGCTGACTAAAAGCATCTAGAATCGGTTCAAATAACTTTTGAGTTCTGTATTTCCTACTTTAACGATCAAGTAATCGTTATTCTATAGAATAACTAGTTAAATCGTAGAATTCAATAATTTTACATACTTTAACTGACTTTGCAAGGAATGAGATGTTCTCTTATTCCCACCTAGAGAAGTTGGAGGAAGGGAAGGAAACTAGCCATATGTCCAATAATCAATCTATTTATTGATCGCACAATTTAGCAACACGAATCAAGTAATATCAACGAGAAGAGATGTTCTCAATCTAAGCAATATGTGGATTAATAACGAGATGCGTGAATTATGAGAAGACTTTAAATATCGACCCTCTTATTTCAGGATCAAATCTACTATTCTAATTATCTGAACACTAATTACTTTAGTGACCAATTGTCACTTTAAATTTTCACCTATCAAATATTTGAAATGCGCTATAAAATGGTATAAAACCTGATCAGTAGCAATCTATCCTATCCCCTCACTTTCTCTCTCCTTGCTAGCTTGAAAACCTAAACTATATATAGCCAACCTAATTTACATAATCAAGGTTTCTTCTTCAGAAGATTGGTTTTGAATAAACTCGGATTGATAGACCAAAGATTTCTCAAGAGGACTAATGAAAGTACGCGGATATATCCGTCACAACTTGTCTAGTTCATAAAATACCTAGTTACTCTATGAAATAACTGATTTCATTCATTAATGGTAACTTATATATATAAATGAAATAAATAATCAATATATATATATATATACATATATATATACATATATATACATATATATATACATATATATATATACATATATATACATATATATACATATATATATATATATATATATATATATATATACAGGGCGTCCAGCCTTAATGTGACCCAATAGCTAATTCCCGAACCGTTCGGCTTAGATATGCACTTCCAATTTGAAAAATGTTTTAAAACAAGTAAAGAATGTTTTTACGTGCTTTTCGAACCAAAAAACTCAATTAGAAAAAATTTACAAAAATTAAAGTTTTATACGGTCCTTTGGTCTTATCACTTATATTTAGAGAAAGATGCAGTGCACAAAAACAAATTAAACACAAAAAGTTTCATTTTATTACAATAAAAACTGACCGAGTTATGCCTACATAAAATTGAAGCATCTGAATTGCTCAGAAAAGGGGGTCTTGTATAAATTGAGTTTAGAGAACAGTAATTCACTATCTAAAGAAAGAGCAAAAGAAAAACATCATAGTTATTTTGAAACATCGTAGTTAACATCATAGATTGACAATTTGTATTGCTGTATGGCAAACAATAAAAGTTAAATTAAAGAAATACAACTTGTACCGAAAAGATTAAAACAGCTTGTTTTAACAAATAGCAGAAAAATGATACGGGATTTGCCGTTCAAATTATAACATAATATGGAATGATGCGCCAATCATGATTCAGGGGCTATATTATATCAGAATGATCAAATTAACTTAAATAATTGCGAAGGCACGAGGAGTGGCACTAGACAAACGAATACGTCTATCACAACTCCCAGTTTCATACAAGCGTTGAACAGCACGGGTAATTGTACAATAAGATGGATGTCTTCGAGTGGGAAATTTAATGGCATAAAGTCTTGCCGCCTGACGCTTATTTCGATTACACTGCCCATAAAACAGTACCATTTCGCACTATTCTTCATTTGTATATATCTCGTTCTCCCGTACTAGAATTCGTAATATTAGAATACGACTGTATGCAATCGCAAGCGACTACACAACAGATTTTTAACGTTCGCCATGATCAGCAAAAACGCAGCAAATCAGACTGAAGCCGCAGCATATAAATCTATTTTTTTGGAACTGCTTTTAAAATGTTTTCTTCGTCCAAAATATTTTATTTTTTCGACGTTTTACACGTACACAGAATAAATTTTATTTCTTATGTACTTAATTATTGTATTATTAACTAATACGTTTAAATTTAAAAACGATTTACATAAAAGTGACATGCAAGAGTGAAAGTTTCCTGGCAGAGTTCCAACTAATTTCACTTTGGAGACGGCCCCTTACTAGCTTCTTGAAAATAGCCTAGAAAATGGATAAAATATGTGTTTTTTAAAGTTCCATAACTCGGCCAGTTTTTATCGTAATGAAATGAAACTTTTTGTGTTTACTTAGTTTTTGTGTACTGTATCTTTTTCTAAATATAAGTGATAGGACCTGAGGACCGTATAAAAAATTACTTTTTGTAATTTTTTTCTAAATGGGTTTTTTGGTTCGAAAAGCATGTAAAAACATTCTTTAACTGTTTTAAAACATTTTTCAAATTGGAAGTGCATATCTAAGCCGAACGGTTCGGGAATTAGCTATTGGGTCACATTAAGGCTGGACACCTTGTATATATAATATATATATATATATATATTTATACACGTATATGTATGTATGTATGTATGTTTGTATGTATGTACAAGAAAAACATGGAGGAAAGAAAATATTCTAAAGAACATGATCACGTATTCTCCCCATCAAACTATTTTTTGAAAATGGATTATTATTTAAGTACTTGTAATTTTTGTATTGGTAGTTTTTACTATTTAGGAAAAAAATTTTGTATGGCCTCAAAAGTTTTAACCAAGCTATTTTAACTTAATGCTTACAAAATAGAAATTTAATCATAATAAAGCAAGAATTATCATAATAATTATCATATTAATACAGTATTTCACCCAATTTGTAATAATGGTTCATTAAATTTATTCATAATACTATTTTTAGATCATAAAATTGTCGCACTCCTGTCGTCTCTGGAGAATTCTGGGACACCGAATAATCAGCTGATGTTATAAAAGAAATAACTTAATTTTATCTATCAATTTACTATCAAGAAATGTTATAAATTCAGGGATTGGTCAACTAAATCGCTATCTTAAATTTCTAAGACAATTATTTATATCACTTATCAACTTACGATTCGATGCAGCAGCACTAGACAGGTCTCGATCGGTATAACTGGATATCCCAGAATAAATATTATCTTCACGAACTCCGAGGACTTAAGATATTAACTTTGATAACCTAACTTCAATAGCAGCCTGATGGCTAATTTCTACACTCACTTCGCTAGAGTTTAAATAGCCCTCAAATTTACATAAATCATAGTTCCTTCCTCTCCTTACGGGAACGATTTTATAAGCATACAACAGTTATATTTTTTCCTAGCCGATTTATGAAAGCTGGGGATAATACACATCACGAAGTTATTAATTATTAGTTAAACTGGTATTTTGATAGGGCTATTAAAAAACAGAGAATTATTAAAAAATGATAACAAAAAACGTATTTAAATTGTTTTAGTCAGCCTATGTCAAAGTATTAGGGAAAAAATTGGTATTTGCATCTATATATACCGGTAGTCCATTATTAAATTTGAAATTTGCAAGCAGTCTTTAGAAAAAATTATTTAGCGGAATTGCATAAAATTTGGGTAATGGCAGAATGAAGTGAGGGAAATTTTATGAAGGGGATAAAAATGAGAATCAAAAACCACCCCTAGGTGGCGTATCATAGCTTTATAGAAAACAAATAAATAATCTTTAAAAACTGACAAAACATGCTCGATATGCTGTCTGCCATCGTCTGCTACCATCTGGAAACTTAAAATCTAATGTTCAACTGTTGAAAGGCGGCCGCGGTAGCCAAGTGGTCTAGGCATCGGATCATGGCTAGCGTGCCATGAGTTCGATCCCAGTACACCTAAAGACCCGCCGTGTAGGGAGCTATGCACGTTAAATCTGTCGAGAGCTCGAACGTCCTCCCGTTGGTGTGGTGTGGTAGTTAGGAGGGGGGTGTGTCAGCTCAGGAGTCATCCGCGTCAATTGACCATGGTTCAAAATTACGCGGACCGTCGCCAAAACCCCTCGTGTTGCTAAACAGTGCGACGATAATATTCACTCACTCAACTGTTGAAAGCAGCCTGAACTGGGGAATGTTGCACACAGGGCGTTCTATGCTTTCTTTAAGGTCGGATAGAAATGTGATGGGATTAGAGTAGACATGGTCTTTGAAGGAACCCCCCCCCCCTCAGCTACAAGTTGCAAGGATTCAAGTCGGGGGATCTAGGGGTTCAAGCTATAGAAAAAGGCACACTGATGATTCTGTCATCCCCGAAATGGTGGTGGAGCACTTGTTCACACAACGGGCATTGTGTGGAGGACCACCATCTGGCATAATCACTGAGGTTGTATCACATCGCCTTGTCTGCCACTTTCAAATGGTAGCAGACAATGGTGGATAACATATCGAGCATGTTTTGTAAATTTTTCTAGATTACTTACATGTTCTCAATAAAGCCATGATACGCGCCACCCAGGGGTCGTTTTTGAAACTCATTTTTCCCCCTCGATAAAATCTCATTTCATTCTGTCATTACCCAATTTTCATGCAATTCCGCTGTATAGTTTTTGCTATAGATTGATGACAAATTTCCAAATTAATAATGAACACCCGGTAATATATTTTAAACAAATATATATAAATATTGATTGTCGTTTTCTATTACTCGTAGGATAATGATTCTCTTTCTCTCTCATCACAATCAAAATAAGATCTTACACACTTGATAAGATCTTATAGTACATAAATTATATGAACCCTTCACAGCAAAATACTTCCAACAATATCATTGCTCATGCAGTTAAGATTTCAATAAAGTATTATATCACAGATCAATCACCCACCTCTCGGAAATAATTGAATAATATTAAAGTACGTCTACTTTAATCAGTAAAAGTAAATGAGAAAATTCTTGAAATTGTTCCACTAATTGGTCCCTTCGGATCATGTTTCTCGGGAAAGAAAATTAGCGAAATTAGTCGAAAGAATTGCATATTTCTCACTTTTGGTATATTTCATTTTATGGTAACTATGTTTTATTAATGTCTCCAATGAATTCATAAGTTTAACAAAACAATAAAACAATAATGAATAACACAATTACTGGAAGACAGTTATTAATTTATACTCACATTTCCGATTTTTCCTTTGTTTATTTTTTTAAGTATTCAGAATGGGTTTCATTATTTCTAAATATGCATCCAAGAAACCGTATGCTGTATTATTGCTGGCTGTGTATTTTAACCGTATGCCTTAGAAAAACCACAAATCATTCGAACTTTAATGTTAGGAAATCTATTATCAAAAGATAATTTCGATGTAATGCTGATTGTATTCCCTTTATGTATTTAGTTCTTATCACCCCCCACCCCCCCCCAAATCTGTTTCTAGCATTCTCCTCTTAAAAGAAGTTTTAATGAGAAATTTATATTATCTATACTCTCCGCTCTGTATTAATTTTAGTAGAATTTATAGTATAACACTAAATTTCTTAAAGTTACATGATCTGTTGTCAATAGACTTCGTGTTACTTCTGAGAGGACAACATTGAAAAATTACGTTTGAATAATTTCTAACAAAGCACTTTCCACCATTCTTTCAATAAATGTTTAATTTTGGGACGCATTTTAAGGTAGTACTTTTAATGTTTATTAAACTAACCATTACCTGTCCATTTCGCAGAGTTTTTATTGTATTGCATGATTATATATAGTTTTTAAGTTATTTTAATCTTAGTAGTCCTGTGTCATTTCGCTTTTAGTGTATTTAAAAAAATATACCTACAGATTTTGCATCTTGATTTAAAAATAGAAGGTCTTGGATTTCTGAAATGGAAGTATGTTCATATTCCTTACCCTTCAGTAATCTCCCGTCCTCCTCCATTTCGGAGTCGATTTCTGCAAACTCTATTTTTAGCGGGTCTCTAATCAACAAAGTAACATATCAACCAAATTTCAAATCTGTAGGTCCAATAACTCAAAAATGGGAATTTTTTTTGTTATAATTCCTCAGTAAATAAGACAACCCCTCGAAAGGTGATTTTTTAAAACCTCGTTACAGTTCCTAGTTCTTCTCAAGAGAAGAAACATATTTTCAAAATTTGTAAGTTTAATCGTTCAAAAATGGGATTTTTTTTTATCTATAACACCCTCACAACCTCCCTTAGAAATATATTTTTAAAAAAAAACAACAAAAAAATGGCAGTTATAGAGACTGCCGATAGAAGTAAAAACTTAGAACTTTTAGTATTAAAATTTGACACTTCATAATGTTTGAATTAAAATTATCAACATCAATCTGGTTTTCACATCTATTGACACTCCGAGCAACAAATAAATGCATGTTTATATGGTTTTTAATTATTCAAATATATTATGGGCTGTACAAGATCATGACAAAATATAAATACAATTCACTTGAAATAACAATTAATATACAATCATATTATTTATGGACAGTATTTGTATTTACTTAAATTTCAATGTACTTGATTTTTAACATTATTTTAATTGTTTGCATCATTGTCATCATTAATTTCAACAATACTTAGACTTTTTGTACTTTCAATTATTTCATTTTATTCTAAAAAAGATATAATAGGCTTATGGTAACTAAAGTAAGAAATGAAAAAAAGTTTGATTCAAATTTATCTAAGTATCGCGTAAAAACCGCATCGATCGTCGTTTTATATTTTGTAGTACTGAGTTTTCGATCATTGGACATATTTAAATTAAGTGTTTCATTTAGAAATTCAATTAATGGTAGATTTTTATCATCTGCAAAGTTAATATTGAAGTCTACACTTAAAATCATCGGTACATTATCATATTTTTCGCCAAATCTTTTATCGAGTATTTCAGAACCTTCTTTTGTATAAATCATCAAATTTTCGAATAAAAATTGTTGTATCTGTCTCATAGATTTTCCAGGCGAAATATAAACGGCAACCATTAATATGTATTGCCCATTCTCGGAATCGCAACGAGCAACGCATATTTCGCCTATATCAGAAACATTAACACCAATGCTTCTAGTGAATTTAGTATGTATGTCCATATGTGAAGTAATGAAGTGTGACGTATCTTGAGTATTGTCATAAATAGCTACGCCTGCTGCTGGAACTTCCTGTCTTTCATAACTTACAACAAAGTTGAAATTTGGAATATCAAGTGGTTCGTTTTTCATACGAATTTCCGACAAAAGCATCGATTTCCGACGATAGCATCATTTTTTTAGGCCAGCTCCATGCGCATGCAAACTTTGACAATTGAATGAAAATATCGATAATCCTTTCTTGTTGGAGATGAAATTCTAGAAAAGTTTTGGTGACCGTTTGTAGAGTATTGTTTTGTAACCTTTTCACCTTTCACGTAGCTTCTAACGTTAGATCCTCTCGATGACTTGTTGATCTTTTATGATGTTTACCAGTTTCTGAAGTATTTAGATGTAATCCTGTTCTACCAATCCAAAATTTCCAGCTACTGATAATATTTTCTTGAGTAACCAAAAATAAACCTTGAATCCTCGTTACTCTTGTTGAAGCTACGTAAACTAAATCCCTAGGATGTCTGCGATCGTATTCGTAGACAATAGCATCATAAGTACCTCCCTGTGATTTGTGAACAGCCATTGCCAAAGCAGAAATTAGGGGGAAATATTAAGCGTCTAAGTAAATATGAAAAACTGATATTTAAAATGACCCTAATTCCTTGACAATATTTTTTCGTAAATTTCTAATAATAAAATCGAATGATATAAAATTATAGATAATCAAATTGCAAAAAGTAGAAGAGCATATATTTTATTTTTGACAATTTAAATTAATAAGTAATGATTTCGAAATATTAAATTTTTAAATAAAATAAAATATTTAATGAAATTAAAGTCGGAGAAGTTTTTATTATTTCAAACTAAAGATTTTAATGATATAAGTTAATAAACTATAATTTTGCTTTTTTAACCATATTTTAAGCTTCAGCGCATTAATCTTGAATTATTACTTGATTTTATAAAATTTTTAATTCCAAAATCCACGATAAAATGATGATTGAACAACAAGATGTCTGTTTTACCATGGTAGTTAGAAAACGTCTAAGCCACTGTGAAATACTAATCCGGATTGGGTGATGCATTGCAGAGGTTAAATATTAGAAAATAAATAATACAAAATTTTCAAACGCCAGAATAAATACGAGAATTTAAAATAATTTTAAATAATATAAAATTTTCAAACGCCAAAATAAATGCGAGTATTTAAAAGATTTTCTGTTATTTTTTTATCTTAAAAATATTAGTGTATTTATTTAGTACTCACTATTGCACTGCACAACGATTCTTCAATTAAACTATTCAAATAATAATCAAACAAAAACACTATTTTAACAATGAACAGTATATACACTGGTGTCCAAAAGTTAAGCATAATTGATAATTATGTGAATAAAGAAGGAACTGTAAATCAGAATGGCGGCAGAACGTATACGCGAGTGTAAATGGTTATAAAATAAGGAGCAAATTAAAAGAATGATAATAATTAATTTTATAATCCAAAGTAGCAGTTTGAAAGAAAACTGAGCATAGCAAGGATTCACACTTTTAAAGAAAAATGAAAGAAAACATTAAATTAAATACTGATGCTGCAGTTTAATAAGGCGTGTGGTCACCTCTGACAGCCAGGCACGCTGCACAGCGATTTACCATACTTGCTATGAGATGATGAAAGAGTTGTGGGCTCAAACGGTTCTAAGCTTCTTGGAGAACTCTCTTCAGTTCTGTAACGGAGCTTGGTGGGTGCGAAAGAGCTGCAATTTGTCTCTCGAGCATATCCCATACATGCTCGATAGGATTAAATCAGGGAGATCGCAGGCCACAACATGCGCTGGATGTTTTCCGTTTCAAGGAAGTCATCAATCAGCACCGCTCGGTGAACATGGCGCATTATCATCCATGAATATGAAGTCAGGACCGACAGCACCTCGAAACAAGCGAACATAAGGCTCAAGAACTTCGTCTCTGTATCTTTGAGCAGTCACAGACCCCGTGTCAAAGAAATGGAGGTCTGTGTGGCCGTCCATCATGATGCCTGCCCATACCATTACTCCCCTTGATGGAAAATGATGTCTTTCCGTTATGTTTCTTGGTCCAAAACGTGTTCCACGTTCTCTCCATATCGTTACCCGCCGAGAATCACTACTCAGACTAAACCGGGACTCGTCACTGAACATCACCATTGGCCCACTCTCCCACACTCCAATGTTGATATTTCAAACTCCAGTTCAAACGAGCGCGTTTATGCGCAGTCGTGAGTAGAATGCAAACTGCTGGTCTTCTGGCATACAGGCAGCATGATTGAGTCTCCTGTAAACAGTTTGTCTCGAAGTTCGTATTCCTGTGGTTACTGTGAGCGCCAAACCCAGTGCTCTGGCAGTACTGCCCCTCTGACATCGCGCACTTATTACCGGAAATTGGTCTTGGCGAGGGGTTTTGACTCTTGGTCGACCTGATACTGGTTGTCGGGTAACATCTCCCGTTCTTTGAAACCTCTGCCACAGTCTGAGATCACAGACTGGTCCCTTCAGAATTCGAGACACTTCGGTTTGTGATCGTGAGGATTCCAGCATTCCAACGATTCTTCCTTTCGTAAACATGTCCAATTGGCGTCTTTGTGCCATCATTCACCTTGTTTGATGGTTAACAACGTTCCTTCGCACAGCAGTTGCATGAAACTTGTCTGAACTGCCTTTGCTGCGTGAATCGGTTTCTCCGCGTTCCGACATGCGCCGGTGTTTCACGCAGGACGTAGTCGACTGAAAAGTTTTGCATTAAACCCAATGTTTCTTCTTCACCCAATATAATATCCGCAAGAAATTTGGAATAATTTTACGAATATTTACTCCATGTTTTTCGCATTTTACGTTTTTTGCGTAACTTTTGGACACCAGTGTACACATTGAACTTTTCAATTAAATCCAATCAATTTCATTTATAATATATACACAGCACTATACGTCAGCTATATAGCTATCAATATATTGCTATAAGCATGTCGGTGACGCGAACGCACGAGATTTCACCCCTCCAAAATGTGTCTAATTCGAACAGCACACAGCGCATGTCGATAATGCGAACCCATAAGATTTTCCCGTACCAAAAAGTGCCCAACGCCGCTAAAGAAGTTTTCACTTTTAAAAAAAACGTTCTTAGCGAATCTCTACTCAGCAGAAGAAAGATGACTGCCAAATTTCAAATTTGTAGGTCTAATAGTTCAAAAAAAAGAAGTTTTTGTCCAGAACGCTTCTGCAGCGTCTCAACC
>BMAO01037768.1:0-28716 GCA_019973975.1 Trichonephila clavata
GAAAGAAATGGATTGACGTCTGAACTGATATCGTTTAGAATTTTCCAGGTAGAATTATATGAGAAAAAAGAAATCTAAGAGGTCTGCATTTAAGATCGCTCTACGGAAGTGGTCTATAGACAGGTATTGAAGCCGTCTTAAAAAACAAGGCCGAATGCTCTTGGGGAAGTTAATGTACGAGACGAGAGTAGCTAGGGTGTCTAAGAACCTTAAATGGAAAAAACTTATCCATTAGAGCCCAGTTCTTTTCATAATGACTTTTTTTCAGGCCTTCTGTTTTACCTTCTGGAGAGCCTACGTTTCTAAGCGATTCTTCTTTTGGAGATCAACATACGAGATAGAACGAAAATCGTTTCAAAGGATTCTAGAAAACCAAAAACAAATGGATGTACTGGGCAGCAAGTTGCGCGTAGAATTATACGAAAAATCAAAATATCTGCAACGCTTGATTATTCATATATTTGTGTAGATGCAGCGATGTTCCACATGGGGCATCTGAACAGTATAATTGGAGCAATTTTAAGAACGCATAGAACTTTGTGGGAATTTCCCGCATCCCGACAGCTTTATTTTTACTATTTTCTCCACTTCTTATACCTCAATACGTCTACGAGTGATACGTGCTGGATACGAGATGGTGTTCACCTCACTCAAAAAATAGCTCTTGTCAGAGCTCGGACACAGACCTCTGTGTCATCTTTTGGAATGCAAGTGGCCATCTATAACGTCGTTTTACAACTGAAACGAAAGTTGCACTTCCTACGTGGATCACTTTTTTATTACTGAAACAGGAGCAGCAAATGAAATACATGAATTCTATGAAATTTACGGCTACAATTATACCACTCTGAACCCTGAAGAGAGGTGGCCTTCGGGATTTTTCTTGGCTCAATGATGACGCTCACTGTGAATCCTACAAGAGATGTGGAAGACACCGATAGGTTGGAGGCTGTTTCAGTTAATATCTAGAAATAACGCCAGCGCTTTAGTGTTTATAGGTTTGTACAACCCACTGCAGAAATATATGCTCCTTATGAAATGTTGAAAAAACTATGCAACAAAAGTATAATTATAGGGGACATTTATAATATCTATTAACCTGGATGTGCCTACCGAAGACAAACTGTTTCTGTGAAATGCCCTGAGGAATGATAATCCCTGGAGATTATAAGAACTTCGCAAACGTTTCTGCTTCTACGGGGGATATCTGTCGGTACCACCTTGAACTGACGCATCCTCAAATGTGTGCCAAGACTAAAGGCACTCTGATAGATGACGCTGGATGCTACGGCACGGAGCCTTATTAATTAACACAGTGACCTCTAGAATAGCCTATAGAAATGCACGTGCTCCAAGGTAGAACTAGAAGATGTTAGACTGGTCTAGATACAGGGAATTTAATGACCCTTTGCCAACCAGGGATATTGTTACTGACTCGCCAGAAGAAACTGTGAACGCTTTAAACTCGGCTATCTTGATTGCGCTCCTTGAACAATCCAACGAGATCCCGAAAAATAGTACAGAACCTTTTGAATAAAACTCTGGCCATTCTACAAAGAAAGAGACGCAGCCAGTTGCAAAGCAGAAAGAAATGGATTGACGTCTGAACTGATATCGTTTAGAATTTTCCAGTAGAATTATATGAGAAAAAAGAAATCTAAGAGGTCTGCTTTTAGATCGCTCTACGGAAGGTGTCTATAGACAGGTATTTGAAGCCGTCTTAAAAACAAGGCCGAATGCTTTTGGGGAAGTTAATGTACGACGAGAGTAGCTAGGGTGTCTAAGACCACCTTAAATGGAAACAACTTATCCATTAGAGCCCAGTTCTTTTCATAATGACTTTTTTTCAGGCCTTCTGTTTACCTTCTGTAGAGCCTACGTTTCTAAGCGATTCTTCTTTTGGAGATCAACATACGAGATAGAACGAAAATGTTTCAAAGGATTCTAGAAAACCAAAACAAATGGATGTACTGGGCAGCAAGTTGCGCGTAGAATTATACGAAAATCAAAATATCTGCAACGCTTGATTATTCATATATTTGTAGATGCAGCGATGTTCCACATGGGGCATCTGAACAGTATAATTGGAGCAATTTTAAGACGCATAGAACTTTGTGGGAATTTCCCGCATCCCGACAGCTTTTTTTATCTATTTTCCTCCACTCTTATACCTCAATACGTCTACGAGTGATACGTGCTGGATAGAGATGGTGTTCAACCTCACTCAAAAAATAGCTCTTGTCAGAGCTCGGACACAGACCTCTGTGTCATCTTTTGGAATGCAAGTGGCCATTATAACGTCGTTTTACAACTGAAACGAAACGTTGCACTTCCCTACGTGGATCACTTTTTTATTACTGAAACAGGAGCAGCAAATGAAATACATGAATTCTATGAAATTTACGGCTACAATTATACACTCTGAACCGCTGAAGAGAGGTGGCCTTCGGGTTTTTTCTTGGCTCAATGATGACGCTCACTGTGAAATCCTACAAGAGATGTGGAAGACACGATAGGTTGGAGGCTGTTTCAGTTAATATCTAGAAATAACGCCAGCGCTTTAGTGTTATAGGTTTGTACAACCCACCTGAAATATATGCTCCTATGAAATTGTTGAAAAAACTATGCAACAAAAAGTATAATTATAGGGGACATTTATAATCTATTACCTGATGTGCCTACCGAAGACAAACTGTTTCTGTGAAATGCCCTGAGGAAATGATAATCTCCTGGAGATTATAAGAACTTCGCAAACGTTTCTGTTCTACGGGGATATCTGTCGGGTACCAACCTTGAACTGACGCATCCTCAAATGTGTGCCAAGACTAAAGGCACTCTTGATAGATGACGCTGGATGCTACGGACCACGGAGCCTTATTAATTAATACAGTGACCTCTAGAATAGCCTATAGAAATGCACGTGCTCCAAGGTAGAACTAGAAGATGTTAGACTGGTCTAGATACAGGGAATTTACTGACCCTTTGCCAACCAGGGATATTGTTACTGACTCGCCAGAAGAACTGTGAACCGCTTAAACTCGGCTATCTTGATTGCGCTCCTTGAACAATCCAACGACATCCCGTAAAATAGTACAGAACTTTGAAATAAAACTCTGGCATTCTACAAAAGAACAGAGACGCAGCCAGTTGCAAAGCAGAAAGAAATGATTGACGTCTGAACTGATATCGTTTAGAATTTTCCAGTAGAATTATATGAGAAATAAAGAAATCTAAGAGGTCTGCATTTAAGATCGCTCTACGGAAGGTGGTCTATAGACAGGTATTTGAAGCCGTCTTAAAAACAAGGCCGAATGCTCTTGGGAAGTTAATGTACGAGACGAGAGTAGCTAGGTTGTCCTAAGATAACCTTAAATGGAAACAACTTATCCATTAGAGCCCAGTTTCTTTTCATAATGACTTTTTTTCAGGCCTTCTGTTTTACCTTCTGTAGAGCTACGTTTTCTAAGCGATTCTTCTTTTGGAGATCAACATACGAGATAGAACGAAAATGTTTCAAAGGATTCTAGAAAACCAAAACAAATGGATGTACTGGGCAGCAAGTTGCGCGTAGAATTATACGAAAAATCAAAATATCTGCAACGCTTGATTATTCATATATTTGTGTAGATGCAGCGATGTTCCACATGGGGCATCTGAACAGTATAATTGGAGCAATTTTTAAGACGCATAGAACTTTGTGGGAATTTCCCGCATCCGACAGCTTTATTTTTACTATTTTCCTCCACTTCTTATACTCAATACGTCTACGAGTGATACGTGCTGGATACGAGATGGTGTTCAACCTCACTCAAAAAAATAGCTCTTGTCAGAGCTCGACACAGACCTCTGTGTCATCTTTTGGAATGCAAGTGGCCATTATAACGTCGTTTTTACAACTGAAACGAAACGTTGCACTTCCTACGTGGATCACTTTTTTTATTATAACTGAAACAGGAGCAGCAAATGAAATACATGAATCTATGAAATTACGGCTACAATTATACCACTCTGAAACCGCTGAAGAGAGGTGGCCTTCGGGTTTTTTCCTTGGCTCAATGATGACGCTCACTGTGAAATCCTACAAGAGATGTGGAAGACACCGATAGGTTGGAGGCTGTTTCAGTTAATATCTATGAAATAACGCCAGCGCTTTAGTGTTATCAGGTTTGTACAACCCATTTGGAATATATATGCTCCTATGAAATCGTTGAAAAAAACTATGCAACAAAAAGTATAATTATAGGGGACATTTATAATCTATTACCTTGATGTGCCTACCGAAGACAAACTGTTTCTGTGAAATGCCCTGAGGAAATGATAATCTCCTGGAGATTATAAGAACTTCGCAAACGTTTCTGTTCTACGGGGATATCTGTCGGGTACCAACCTTGAACTGACGCATCCTCAAATGTGTGCCAAGACTAAGGCACTCTGATAGATGACGCTGGATGCTACGGACACGGAGCCTTATTAATTATACAGTGACCTCTAGAATAGCCTATAGAAATGCACGTGCTCCAAGGTAGAACTAGAAGATGTTAGACTGGTCTAGATACAGGGAATTTACTGACCCTTTGCCAACCAGGGATATTGTACTGACTCGCCAGAAGAAACTGTGAACGCTTTAAACTCGGCTATCTTGATTGCGCTCCTTGAACAATCCAACGACATCCCGTAAAATAGTACAGAACCTTTTGAAATAAAACTCTGGCATTCTACAAAAGAACAGAGACGCAGCAGTTGCAAAGCAGAAAGAAATGGATTGACGTCTGAACTGATATCGTTTAGAATTTTCCAGGTAGAATTATATGAGAAATAAAGAAATCTAAGAGGTCTGCATTTAAGATCGCTCTACGGAAGGTGGTTCTATAGACAGGTATTTGAAGCCGTCTTAAAAACAAGGCCGAATGCTCTTGGGGAAGTTAATGTACGAGACGAGAGTAGCTAGGTTGTCCTAAGATAACCTTAAATGAAAACAACTTATCCATTAGAGCCCAGTTCTTTTCATAATGACTTTTTTTCAGGCCTTCTGTTTTACCTTCTGGAGAGCCTACGTTTCTAAGCGATTCTTCTTTTGGAGATCAACATACGAGATAGAACGAAAATGTTTTCAAAGGATTCTAGAAAACCAAAACAAATGGAAGTACTGGGCAGCAAGTTGCGCGTAGAATTATACGAAAAATCAAAATATCTGCAACGCTTGATTATTCATATATTTGTGTAGATGCAGCGATGTTCCACATGGGCATCTGAACAGTATAATTGGAGCAATTTTAAGACGCATAGAACTTTGTGGGAATTTCCCGCATCCCGACAGCTTTATTTTTATCTATTTTCCTCCACTTCTTATACCTCAATACGTCTACGAGTGATACGTGCTGGATACGAGATGGTGTTCAACCTCACTCAAAAAATAGCTCTTGTCAGAGCCCGGACACAGACCTCTGTGTCATCTTTTGGAATGCAAGTGGCCATTATAACGTCGTTTTTACAACTGAAACGAAACGTTGCACTTCCCTACGTGGATCACCTTTTATTACTGAAACAGGAGCAGCAAATGAAATTCATGAATTCTATGAATTTTACGGCTACAATTATACCACTCTGAACCACTGAAGAGAGGTGGCCTTCGGGTTTTTTCTTGGCTCAATGATGACGCTCACTGTGAAATCCTACAAGAGATGTGGAAGACACCGATAGGTTGGAGTCTGTTTCAGTTAATATCTAGAAATAACGCCAGCGCTTTAGTGTTATAGGTTTGTACAACCCATTTGGAAATATATGCTCCTATGAAATTGTTGAAAAAACTATGCAACAAAAAGTATAATTATAGGGGACATTTATAATCTATTACCTTGATGTGCCTACCGAAGACAAACTGTTTCTGTGAAATGCCCTGAGGAAATGATAATCTCCTGGAGATTATAAGAACTTCGCAAACGTTTCTGTTCTACGGGGGATATCTGTCGGGTACCAACCTTGAACTGACGCATCCTCAAATGTGTGCCAAGACTAAAGGCACTCTGATAGATGACGCTGGATGCTACGGCCACGGAGCCTTATTAATTAATACAGTGACCTCTAGAATAGCCTATAGAAATGCACGTGCTCCAAGGTTGAACTAGAAGATGTTAGACTGGTCTAGATACAGGGAATTTAATGACCCTTTGCCAACCAGGGATATTGTTACTGACTCGCCAGAAGAAACTGTGAACGCTTTAAACTCGGCTATCTTGATTGCGCTCCTTGAACAATCCAACGAGATCCCGAAAAATAGTACAGAACCTTTTGAAATAAAACTCTGGCCATTCTACAGAAGAACAGAGACGCAGCCAGTTCCAAAGCAGAAAGAAATGGATTGACGTCTGAAATGATATCGTTTAGAATTTTCCAGGTAGAATTATATGAGAAAAAAAGAAATCTAAGAGGTCTGCTTTTAAGATCGCTCTACAGAAGCTGGTCTATAGACCGGTAGTGGAAGCCGTCTTAAAAACAAGGCCGAATGCTCTTGGGGAAGTGAATGTACGAAACGAGAGTAGCTAGGGTGTCCTAAGACCACCTTAAATGGAAACAACTTATCCATTAGAGCCCAGTTCTTTTCATAATGACTTTTTTTCAGGCCTTCTGTTTTACCTTCTGTAGAGCCTACGTTTCTAAGCGATTCTTCTTTTGGAGATCAACATACGAGATAGAACGAAAATGTTTCAAAGGATTCTAGAAAACCAAAACAAATGGAAGTACTGGGCAGCAAGTTGCGCGTAGAATTATACGAAAAATCAAAATATCTGCAACGCTTGATTATTCATATATTTCTGTAGATGCAGCGATCTTCCACATGGGGCATCTGAAAAGTATAATTGGAGCTATTTTAAGACGCATAGAACTTTGTGGGAATTTCCCGCATCCCGACAGCTTTTTTTTATCTATTTTCCTCCACTCCTTATACCTCAATACGTCTACGAGTGATAGGTGCTGGATACGAGATGGTGTTCAACCTCACTCAAAAAATAGCTCTTGTCAGAGCTCGGTAACAGACCTCTGTGTCATCTTTTGGAATGCAAGTGGCCATTATAACGTCGTTTTTACAACTGAAACGAAACGTTGCACTTCCCTACGTGGATCACTTTTTTATTACTGAAACAGGAGCAGCAAATGAAATACATGAATTCTATGAAATTTACGGCTACAATTATACCACTCTGAACCGCTGAAGAGAGGTGGCCTTCGGGTTTTTTCTTGGCTCAATGATGACGCTCACTGTGAAATCCTACAAGAGATGTGGAAGACACCGATAGGTTGGAGGCTGTTTCAGTTAATATCTAGAAATAACGCCAGCGCTTTAGTGTTATAGGTTTGTACAACCCACCTGGAAATATATGCTCCTATGAAATTGTTGAAAAAACTATGCAACAAAAAGTATAATTATAGGGGACATTTATAATCTATTACCTTGATGTGCCTACCGAAGACAAACTGTTTCTGTGAAATGCCCTGAGGAAATGATAATCTCCTGGAGATTATAAGAACTTCGCAAACGTTTCTGTTCTACGGGGGATATCTGTCGGGTACCAACCTTGAACTGACGCATCCTCAAATGTGTGCCAAGACTAAAGGCACTCTGATAGATGACGCTGGATGCTACGGACACGGAGCCTTATTAATTAATACAGTGACCTCTAGAATAGCCTATAGAAATGCACGTGCTCCAAGGTAGAACTAGAAGATGTTAGACTGGTCTAGATACAGGGAATTTACTGACCCTTTGCCAACCAGGGATATTGTTACTGACTCGCCAGAAGAAACTGTGAACGCTTTAAACTCGGCTATCTTGATTGCGCTCCTTGAACAATCCAACGACATCCCGTAAAATAGTACAGAACCTTTTGAAATAAAACTCTGGCTATTCTACAAAAGAACAGAGACGCAGCCAGTTGCAAAGCAGAAAGAAATGGATTGACGTCTGAACTGATATCGTTTAGAATTTTCCAGGTAGAATTATATGAGAAAAAAAGAAATCTAAGAGGTCTGCATTTAAGATCGCTCTACGGAAGGTGGTCTATAGACAGGTATTTGAAGCCGTCTTAAAAACAAGGCCGAATGCTCTTGGGGAAGTTAATGTACGAGACGAGAGTAGCTAGGGTGTCCTAAGATAACCTTAAATGGAAACAACTTATCCATTAGAGCCCAGTTCTTTTCATAATGACTTTTTTTCAGGCCTTCTGTTTTACCTTCTGGAGAGCCTACGTTTCTAAGCGATTCTTCTTTTGGAGATCAACATACGAGATAGAACGAAAATGTTTCAAAGGATTCTAGAAAACCAAAACAAATGGATGTACTGGGCAGCAAGTTGCGCGTAGAATTATACGAAAAATCAAAATATCTGCAACGCTTGATTATTCATATATTTGTGTAGATGCAGCGATGTTCCACATGGGGCATCTGAACAGTATAATTGGAGCAATTTTAAGACGCATAGAACTTTGTGGGAATTTCCCGCATCCCGACAGCTTTATTTTTACCTATTTTCCTCCACTTCTTATACCTCAATACGTCTACGAGTGATACGTGCTGGATAGGAGATGGTGTTCAACCTCACTCAAAAAATAGCTCTTGTCAGAGCTCGGACACAGACCTCTGTGTCATCTTTTGGAATGCAAGTGGCCATTATAACGTCGTTTTTACAACTGAAACGAAACGTTGCACTTCCCTACGTGGATCACTTTTTTATTACTGAAACAGGAGCAGCAAATGAAATACATGAATTCTATGAAATTTACGGCTACAATTATACCACTCTGAACCGCTGAAGAGAGGTGGCCTTCGGGATTTTTCTTGGCTCAATGATGACGCTCACTGTGAAATCCTACAAGAGATGTGGAAGACACCGATAGGTTGGAGGCTGTTTCAGTTAATATCTAGAAATAACGCCAGCGCTTTAGTGTTATCGGTTTGTACAACCCACATGGAAATATATGCTCCTATGAAATTATTGAAAAAACTATGCATCAAAAAGTATAATTATAGGGGACATTTATAATATATTAACTGGATGTGCCTACCGAAGACAAACTGTTTCTGTGAAATGCCCTGAGGAAATGATAATCTCCTGGAGATTATAAGAACTTCGCAAACGTTTCTGTTCTACGGGGGATATCTGTCGGGTACCAACCTTGAACTGACGCATCCTCAAATGTGTGCCAAGACTAAAGGCACTCTGATAGATGACGCTGGATGCTACGGCCACGGAGCCTTATTAATTAATACAGTGACCTCTAGAATAGCCTATAGAAATGCACGTGCTCCAAGGTAGAACTAGAAGATGTTAGACTGGTCTAGATACAGGGAATTTACTGACCCTTTGCCAACCAGGGATATTGTTACTGACTCGCCAGAAGAAACTGTGAACGCTTTAAACTCGGCTATCTTGATTGCGCTCCTTGAACAATCCAACGAGATCCCGTAAAATAGTACAGAACCTTTTGAAATAAAACTCTGGGCATTCTACAAACGAACAGAGACGCAGCCAGTTGCAAAGCAGAAAGAAATGGATTGACGTCTGAACTGATATCGTTTAGAATTTTCCAGGTAGAATTATATGAGAAATAAAGAAATCTAAGAGGTCTGCATTTAAGATCGCTCTACGGAAGGTGGTCTATAGACAGGTATTTGAAGCCGTCTTAAGAACAAGGCCGAATGCTTTTGGGGAAGTTAATGTACGAGACGAGAGTAGCTAGGGTGTCCTAAGATAACCTTAAATGGAAACAACTTATCCATTAGAGCCCAGTTCTTTTCATAATGACTTTTTTTCAGGCCTTCTGTTTTACCTTCTGTAGAGCCTACGTTTCTAAGCGATTCTTCTTTTGGAGATCAACATACGAGATAGAACGAAAATGTTTCAAAGGATTCTAGAAAACCAAAACAAATGGATGTACTGGGCAGCAAGTTGCGCGTAGAATTATACGAAAAATCAAAATATCTGCAACGCTTGATTATTCATATATTTGTGTAGATGCAGCGATGTTCCACATGGGGCATCTGAACAGTATAATTGGAGCAATTTTAAGACGCATAGAACTTTGTGGGAATTTCCCGCATCCCGACAGCTTTATTTTTATCTATTTTCCTTCACTTCTTATACCTCAATACGTCTACGAGTGATACGTGCTGGATACGAGATGGTGTTCAACCTCACTCAAAAAATAGCTCTTGTCAGAGCTCGGACACAGACCTCTGTGTCATCTTTTGGAATGCAAGTGGCCATTATAACGTCGTTTTTACAACTGAAACGAAACGTTGCACTTCCCTACGTGGATCACTTTTTTTATTACTGAAACAGGAGCAGCAAATGAAATACATGAATTCTATGAAATTTACGGCTACAATTATACCACTCTGAACCGCTGAAGAGAGGTGGCCTTCGGGTTTTTTCTTGGCTCAATGATGACGCTCACTGTGAAATCCTACAAGAGATGTGGAAGACACCGATAGGTTGGAGGCTGTTTCAGTTAATATCTAGAAATAACGCCAGCGCTTTAGTGTTATAGGTTTGTACAACCCACCTGGAAATATATGCTCCTATGAAATTGTTGAAAAAACTATGCATCAAAAAGTATAATTATAGGGGACATTTATAATCTATTACCTTGATGTGCCTACCGAAGACAAACTGTTTCTGTGAAATGCCCTGAGGAAATGATAATCTCCTGGAGATTATAAGAACTTCGCAAACGTTTCTGTTCTACGGGGATATCTGTCGGGTACCAACCTTGAACTGACGCATCCTCAAATGTGTGCCAAGACTAAAGGCACTCTGATAGATGACGCTGGATGCTACGGACACGGAGCCTTATTAATTAATACAGTGACCTCTAGAATAGCCTATAGAAATGCACGTGCTCCAAGGTAGAACTAGAAGATGTTAGACTGGTCTAGATACAGGGAATTTACTGACCCTTTGCCAACCAGGGATATTGTTACTGACTCGCCAGAAGAAACTGTGAACGCTTTAAACTCGGCTATCTTGATTGCGCTCCTTGAACAATCCAACGACATCCCGTAAAATAGTACAGAACCTTTTGAAATAAAACTCTGGCTATTCTACAAAAGAACAGAGACGCAGCCAGTTGCAAAGCAGAAAGAAATGGATTGACGTCTGAACTGATATCGTTTAGAATTTTCCAGGTAGAATTATATGAGAAAAAAAGAAATCTAAGAGGTCTGCATTTAAGATCGCTCTACGGAAGGTGGTCTATAGACAGGTATTTGAAGCCGTCTTAAAAACAAGGCCGAATGCTCTTGGGGAAGTTAATGTACGAGACGAGAGTAGCTAGGGTGTCCTAAGATAACCTTAAATGGAAACAACTTATCCATTAGAGCCCAGTTCTTTTCATAATGACTTTTTTTCAGGCCTTCTGTTTTACCTTCTGGAGAGCCTACGTTTCTAAGCGATTCTTCTTTTGGAGATCAACATACGAGATAGAACGAAAATGTTTCAAAGGATTCTAGAAAACCAAAACAAATGGATGTACTGGGCAGCAAGTTGCGCGTAGAATTATACGAAAAATCAAAATATCTGCAACGCTTGATTATTCATATATTTGTGTAGATGCAGCGATGTTCCACATGGGGCATCTGAACAGTATAATTGGAGCAATTTTAAGACGCATAGAACTTTGTGGGAATTTCCCGCATCCCGACAGCTTTATTTTTACCTATTTTCCTCCACTTCTTATACCTCAATACGTCTACGAGTGATACGTGCTGGATAGGAGATGGTGTTCAACCTCACTCAAAAAATAGCTCTTGTCAGAGCTCGGACACAGACCTCTGTGTCATCTTTTGGAATGCAAGTGGCCATTATAACGTCGTTTTTACAACTGAAACGAAACGTTGCACTTCCCTACGTGGATCACTTTTTTATTACTGAAACAGGAGCAGCAAATGAAATACATGAATTCTATGAAATTTACGGCTACAATTATACCACTCTGAACCGCTGAAGAGAGGTGGCCTTCGGGATTTTTCTTGGCTCAATGATGACGCTCACTGTGAAATCCTACAAGAGATGTGGAAAACACCGATAGGTTGGAGGCTGTTTCAGTTAATATCTAGAAATAACGCCAGCGCTTTAGTGTTATCGGTTTGTACAAACCACATGGAAATATATGCTCCTATGAAATTATTGAAAAAACTATGCATCAAAAAGTATAATTATAGGGGACATTTATAATCTATTACCTGGATGTGCCTACCGAAGACAAACTGTTTCTGTGAAATGCCCTGAGGAAATGATAATCTCCTGGAGATTATAAGAACTTCGCAAACGTTTCTGTTCTACGGGGATATCTGTCGGGTACCAACCTTGAACTAACACATCCTCAAATGTGTGCCAAGACTAAAGGCACTCTGATAGATGACGCTGGATGCTACGGCCACGGAGCCTTATTAATTAATACAGTGACCTCTAGAATAGCCTATAGAAATGCACGTGCTCCAAGGTAGAACTAGAAGATGTTAGACTGGTCTAGATACAGGGAATTTACTGACCCTTTGCCAACCAGGGATATTGTTACTGACTCGCCAGAAGAAACTGTGAACGCTTTAAACTCGGCTATCTTGATTGCGCTCCTTGAACAATCCAACGAGATCCCGAAAATAGTACAGAACCTTTTGAAATAAAACTCTGGCCATTCTACAGAAGAACAGAGACGCAGCCAGTTGCAAAGCAGAAAGAAATGGATTGACGTCTGAACTGATATCGTTTAGAATTTTCCAGGTAGAATTATATGAGAAAAAAGAAATCTAAGAGGTCTGCATTTAAGATCGCTCTACGGAAGGTGGTCTATAGACAGGTATTGAAGCCGTCTTAAAAACAAGGCCGAATGCTCTTGGGGAAGTTAATGTACGAGACGAGAGTAGCTAGGTTGTCCTAAGATAACCTTAAATGGAAACAACTTATCCATTAGAGCCCAGTTCTTTTCATGATGACTTTTTTTCAGGCCTTCTGTTTTACCTTCTGGAGAGCCTACGTTTCTAAGCGATTCTTCTTTTGGAGATCAACAGACGAGATAGAACGAAAATGTTTCAAAGGATTCTAGAAAACCAAAACAAATGGAAGTACTGGGCAGCAAGTTGCGCGTAGAATTATAAGAAAAATCAAAATATCTGCAACGCTTGATCATTCATATATTTCTGTAGATGCAGCAATGTTCCACATGGGGCATCTGAGCAGTATAATTGAAGCAATTTTAAGACGCATATAACTTTGTGGGAATTTCCCGCATCCCGACAGATTTATTTTTATCTATTTTCCTCCACTTCTTATACCTCAATACGTCTGCGAGTGATACGTGCTGGATACGAGATGGTGTTCAACCTCACTCAAAAAATAGCTCTTGTCAGAGCTCGGACACAGACCTCTGTGTCATCTTTTGGAATGCAAGTGGCCATTATAACGTCGTTTTTACAACTGAAACGAAACGTTGCACTTCCCTACGTGGATCACTTTTTTATTACTGAAACAGGAGCAGCAAATGAAATACATGAATTCTATGAAATTTACGGCTACAATTATACCACTCTGAACCGCTGAAGAGAGGTGGCCTTCGGGATTTTTCTTGGCTCAATGATGACGCTCACTGTGAAATCCTACAAGAGATGTGGAAGACACCGATAGGTTGGAGGCTGTTTCAGTTAATATCTAGAAATAACGCCAGCGCTTTAGTGTTATAGGTTTGTACAACCCACCTGGAAATATATGCTCCTATGAAATTATTGAAAAAACTATGCATCAAAAAGTATAATTATAGGGGACATTTATAATCTATTACCTGGATGTGCCTACCGAAGACAAACTGTTTCTGTGAAATGCCCTGAGGAAATAATAATCTCATGGAGATTATAAGAACTTCGCAAACGTTTCTGTTCTATGGGGGATATCTGTCTGGTACCAACCTTGAACTGACGCATCCTCAAATGTGTGCCAAGACTAAAGGCACTGTGATAGATGACGCTGGATGTTACGGCCACGGAGCTTTATCAATTAATACAATAACCTCTAGAATAGCCTATAGAAATGCACGTGCTCAAATGTAGAACTGAAAGATGGGAGACTGGTCTAGATAGAGGGACTTTAGTGAACCTTTGCCTACCAGGGATATTTTTACTGACTCGCCAGAAGAAACTGTGAACACTTTAAGTTCGGCTATCTTGATTGCACTCCTTGGGCAATCCAACGAGGTCCCGTAAAATAGTACAGAACCTTTTGAATAAAACTCTGGTCATTCTTCAAAAGAACAGAGACGCAGCCAGTTGCAAAGCAGAAAGAAATGGATTGACGTCTGAACTGATATCGTTTAGAATTTTCCAGGTAGAATTATATGAGAAATAAAGAAATCTAAGAGGTCTGCATTTAAGATCGCTCTACGGAAGGTGGTCTATAGACAGGTATTGGAAGCCGTCTTAAAAACAAGGCCGAATGCTCTTGGGGAAGTTAATGTACGAGACGAGAGTAGCTAGGGTGTCCTAAGATAACCTTAAATGGAAACAACTTATCCATTAGAGCCCAGTTCTTTTCATAATGACTTTTTTTCAGGCCTTCTGTTTTACCTTCTGGAGAGCCTACGTTTCTAAGCGATTCTTCTTTTGGAGATCAACATACGAGATAGAACAGAAATGTTTCAAAGGATTCTAGAAAACCAAAACAAATGGAAGTACTGGGCAGCAAGTTGCGCGTAGAATTATAAGAAAAATCAAAATATCTGCAACGCTTGATCATTCATATATTTCTGTAGATGCAGCAATGTTCCACATGGGGCATCTGAGCAGTATAATTGAAGCAATTTTAAGACGCATATAACTTTGTGGGAATTTCCCGCATCCCGACAGATTTATTTTTATCTATTTTCCTCCACTTCTTATACCTCAATACGTCTGCGAGTGATACGTGCTGGATACGAGATGGTGTTCAACCTCACTCAAAAAATAGCTCTTGTCAGAGCTCGGACACAGACCTCTGTGTCATCTTTTGGAATGCAAGTGGCCATTATAACGTCGTTTTTACAACTGAAACGAAACGTTGCACTTCCCTACGTGGATCACTTTTTTATTACTGAAACAGGAGCAGCAAATGAAATACATGAATTCTATGAAATTTACGGCTACAATTATACCACTCTGAACCGCTGAAGAGAGGTGGCCTTCGGGTTTTTTCTTGGCTCAATGATGACGCTCACTGTGAAATCCTACAAGAGATGTGGAAGACACCGATAGGTTGGAGGCTGTTTCAGTTAATATCTAGAAATAACGCCAGCGCTTTAGTGTTATAGGTTTGTACAACCCACCTGGAAATATATGCTCCTATGAAATTGTTGAAAAAACTATGCAACAAAAAGTATAATTATAGGGGACATTTATAATCTATTACCTTGATGTGCCTACCGAAGACAAACTGTTTCTGTGAAATGCCCTGAGGAAATGATAATCTCCTGGAGATTATAAGAACTTCGCAAACGTTTCTGTTCTACGGGGGATATCTGTCGGGTACCAACCTTGAACTGACGCATCCTCAAATGTGTGCCAAGACTAAAGGCACTCTGATAGATGACGCTGGATGCTACGGACACGGAGCCTTATTAATTAATACAGTGACCTCTAGAATAGCCTATAGAAATGCACGTGCTCCAAGGTAGAACTAGAAGATGTTAGACTGGTCTAGATACAGGGAATTTACTGACCCTTTGCCAACCAGGGATATTGTTACTGACTCGCCAGAAGAAACTGTGAACGCTTTAAACTCGGCTATCTTGATTGCGCTCCTTGAACAATCCAACGACATCCCGTAAAATAGTACAGAACCTTTTGAAATAAAACTCTGGCTATTCTACAAAAGAACAGAGACGCAGCCAGTTGCAAAGCAGAAAGAAATGGATTGACGTCTGAACTGATATCGTTTAGAATTTTCCAGGTAGAATTATATGAGAAAAAAAGAAATCTAAGAGGTCTGCATTTAAGATCGCTCTACGGAAGGTGGTCTATAGACAGGTATTTGAAGCCGTCTTAAAAACAAGGCCGAATGCTCTTGGGGAAGTTAATGTACGAGACGAGAGTAGCTAGGGTGTCCTAAGATAACCTTAAATGGAAACAACTTATCCATTAGAGCCCAGTTCTTTTCATAATGACTTTTTTTCAGGCCTTCTGTTTTACCTTCTGGAGAGCCTACGTTTCTAAGCGATTCTTCTTTTGGAGATCAACATACGAGATAGAACGAAAATGTTTCAAAGGATTCTAGAAAACCAAAACAAATGGAAGTACTGGGCAGCAAGTTGCGCGTAGAATTATAAGAAAAATCAAAATATCTGCAACGCTTGATTATTCATATATTTCTGTAGATGCAGCGATGTTCCACATGGGGCATCTGAACAGTATAATTGGAGCAATTTTAAGACGCATAGAACTTTGTGGGAATTTCCCGCATCCCGACAGCTTTATTTTTACCTATTTTCCTCCACTTCTTATACCTCAATACGTCTACGAGTGATACGTGCTGGATACGAGATGGTGTTCAACCTCACTCAAAAAATAGCTCTTGTCAGAGCTCGGACACAGACCTCTGTGTCATCTTTTGGAATGCAAGTGGCCATTATAACGTCGTTTTTACAACTGAAACGAAACGTTGCACTTCCCTACGTGGATCACTTTTTTTATTACTGAAACAGGAGCAGCAAATGAAATACATGAATTCTATGAAATTTACGGCTACAATTATACCACTCTGAACCGCTGAAGAGAGGTGGCCTTCGGGATTTTTCTTGGCTCAATGAAGACGCTCACTGTGAAATCCTACAAGAGATGTGGAAGACACCGATAGGTTGGAGGCTGTTTCAGTTAATATCTAGAAATAACGCCAGCGCTTTAGTGTTGTCGGTTTGTACAACCCACCTGGAAATATATGCTCCTATGAAATTATTGAAAAAACTATGCATCAAAAAGCATAATTATAGGGGACATTTATAATCTATTACCTGGATGTGCCTACCGAAGACAAACTGTTTCTGTGAAATGCCCTGAGGAAATGATAATCTCCTGGAGATTATAAGAACTTCGCAAACGTTTCTGTTCTACGGGGGATATCTGTCGGGTACCAACCTTGAACTGACGCATTCTCAAATGTGTGCCAAGACTAAAGGCACTCTGATAGATGACGCTGGATGCTACGGCCACGGAGCCTTATTAATTAATACAGTGACCTCTAGAATAGCCTATAGAAATGCACGTGCTCCAAGGTTGAACTAGAAGATGTTAGACTGGTCTAGATACCGGGAATTTACTGACCCTTTGCCAACCAGGGATATTGTTACTGACTCGCCAGAAGAAACTGTGAACGCTTTAAACTCGGCTATCTTGATTGCGCTCCTTGAACAATCCAACGAGATCCCGCAAAATAGTACAGAACCTTTTGAAATAAAACTCTGGCCATTCTACAAAAGAACAGAGACGCAGCCAGTTGCAAAGCAGAAAGAAATGGATTGACGTCTGAACTGATATCGTTTAGAATTTTCCAGGTAGAATTATATGAGTAAAAAAGAAATCTAAGAGGTCTGCATTTAAGATTGCTCTACGGAAGGTGGTTTATAGACAGGTATTTGAAGCCGTCTTAAAAACAAGGCCGAATGCTCTTGGGGAAGTTAATGTACGAGACGAGAGTAGCTAGGGTGTCCTAAGATAACCTTAAATGGAAACAACTTATCCATTAGAGCCCAGTTCTTTTCATAATGACTTTTTTTCAGGCCTTCTGTTTTTACCTTCTGGAGAGCCTACGTTTCTAAGCGATTCTTCTTTTGGAGATCAACATACGAGATAGAACGAAAATGTTTCAAAGGATTCTAGAAAACCAAAACAAATGGATGTACTGGGCAGCAAGTTGCGCGTAGAATTATACGAAAAATCAAAATATCTGCAACGCTTGATTATTCATATATTTGTGTAGATGCAGCGATGTTCCACATGGGGCATCTGAACAGTATAATTGGAGCAATTTTAAGACGCATAGAACTTTGTGGGAATTTCCCGCATCCCGACAGCTTTATTTTTACCTATTTTCCTCCACTTCTTATACTTCAGTAGGTCTACGAGTGATACGTGCTGTATACGAGATGGTGTTCAACCTCACTCAAAAAATAGCTCTTGTCAGAGCTCGGACACAGACCTCTGTGTCATCTTTTGGAATGCAAGTGGCCATTATAACGTCGTTTTTACAACTGAAACGAAACGTTGCACTTCCCTACGTGGATCACTTTTTTTATTACTGAAACAGGAGCAGCAAATGAAATACATGAATTCTATGAAATTTACGGCAACAATTATGCCACTCTAAACCGCTGAAGAGAGGTGGTCTTCGGGATTTTTCTTGGCTCAATGAAGACGCTCACTGTGAAATCCTACAAGAGATGTGGAAGACACCGATAGGTTGGAGGCTGTTTCAGTTAATATCTAGAAATAACGCCAGCGCTTTAGTGTTATCGGTTTGTACAACCCACATGGAAATATATGCTCCTATGAAATTATTGAAAAAACTATGCATCGAAAAGTATAATTATAGGGGACATTTATAATATATTAACTGGATGTGCCTACCGAAGACAAACTGTTTCTGTGAAATGCCCTGAGGAAATGATAATCTCATGGAGATTATAAGAACTTCGCAAACGTTTCTGTTCTACGGGGGATATCTGTCGGGTACCAACCTTGAACTGACGCATTCTCAAATGTGTGCCAAGACTAAAGGCACTCTGATAGATGACGCTGGATGCTACGGCCACGGAGCCTTATTAATTAATACAGTGACCTCTAGAATAGCCTATAGAAATGCACGTGCTCCAAGGTTGAACTAGAAGATGTTAGACTGGTCTAGATACCGGGAATTTACTGACCCTTTGCCAACCAGGGATATTGTTACTGACTCGCCAGAAGAAACTGTGAACGCTTTAAACTCGGCTATCTTGATTGCGCTCCTTGAACAATCCAACGAGATCCCGCAAAATAGTACAGAACCTTTTGAAATAAAACTCTGGCCATTCTACAAAAGAACAGAGACGCAGCCAGTTGCAAAGCAGAAAGAAATGGATTGACGTCTGAACTGATATCGTTTAGAATTTTCCAGGTAGAATTATATGAGAAATAAAGAAATCTAAGAGGTCTGCATTTAAGATCGCTCTACGGAAGGTTGTGTATAGACAGGTATTGGAAGCCGTCTTAAAAACAAGGCCGAATGCTCTTGGGGAAGTTAATGTACGAGACGAGAGTAGCTAGGGTGTACTAAGACCACCTTAAATGGAAACAACTTATCCATTAGAGCCCAGTTCTTTTCATAATGACTTTTTTTCAGGCCTTCTGTTTTACCTTCTGTAGAGCCTACGTTTCTAAACGATTCTTCTTTTGGAGATCAAGATACGAGATAGAACGAAAATGTTTCAAAGGATTCTAGAAAACCAAAACAAATGGAAGTACTGGGCAGCAAGTTGCGCGTAGAAGTATACGAAAAATCAAAATATCTGCAACGATTGATTATTCATATCTTAAACAATCCAACGACATCCCGTAAAATAGTACAGAACCTTTTGAAATAAAACTCTGGGCATTCTACAAACGAACAGAGACGCAGCCAGTTGCAAAGCAGAAAGAAATGGATTGACGTCTGAACTGATATCGTTTAGAATTTTCCAGGTAGAATTATATGAGAAATAAAGAAATCTAAGAGGTCTGCATTTAAGATCGCTCTACGGAAGGTGGTCTATAGACAGGTATTGGAAGCCGTCTTAAAAACAAGGCCGAATGCTCTTGGGGAAGTTAATGTACGAGACGAGAGTAGCTAGGGTGTCCTAAGACCACCTTAAATGGAAACAACTTATCCATTAGAGCCCAGTTCTTTTCATAATGACTTTTTTTCAGGCCTTCTGTTTTACCTTCTGTAGAGCCTACGTTTCTAAGCGATTCTTCTTTTGGAGATCAACATACGAGATAGAACGAAAATGTTTCAAAGGATTCTAGAAAACCAAAACAAATGGAAGTACTGGGCAGTAGTTGCGCGTAGAATTATACGAAAAATCAAAATATCTGCAACGCTTGATTATTCATATATTTGTGTAGATGCAGCGATGTTCCACATGGGGCATCTGAACAGTATAATTGGAGCAATTTTAAGACGCATAGAACTTTGTGGGAATTTCCCGCATCCCGACAGCTTTATTTTTATCTATTTTCCTCCACTTCTTATACCTCAATACGTCTACGAGTGATACGTGCAGGATACGATATGGTGTTCAACCTCACTCAAAAAATAGCTCTTGTCAGAGCTCGGACACAAACCTCTGTGTCATCATTTGGAATGCAAGTGGCCATTATAACGTCGTTTTTACAACTGAAACGAAACATTGCACTTCCCTACGTGGATCACTTTTTTATTACTGAAACTGGAGCAGCAAATGAAATACATGAATTCTATGAAATTTACGGCTACAATTATACCACTCTGAACCGCTGAAGAGAGGTGGCCTTCGGGTTTTTTTCTTGGCTCAATGATGACGCTCACTGTGAAATCCTACAAGAGATGTGGAAGACACCGATAGGTTGGAGGCTGTTTCAGTTAATATCTAGAAATAACGCCAGCGCTTTAGTGTTATAGGTTTGTACAACCCACCTGGAAATATATGCTCCTATGAGATTGTTGAAAAAACTATGCAACAAAAAGTATAATTATAGGGGACATTTATAATCTATTACCTTGATGTGCCTACCGAAGACAAACTGTTTCTGTGAAATGCCCTGAGGAAATGATAATCACCTGGAGATTATAAGAACTTCGCAAACGTTTCTGTTCTACGGGGGATATCTGTCGGGTACCAACCTTGAACTGACGCATCCTCAAATGTGTGCCCTGACTAAAGGCACTCTTGATAGATGACGCTGGATGTTACGGACACGGAGCCTTATTAATTAATACAGTGACCTCTAGAATAGCCTATAGAAATGCACGTGCTCCAAGGTAGAACTAGAAGATGTTAGACTGGTCTAGATACAGGGAATTTACTGACCCTTTGCCAACCAGGGATATTGTTACTGACTCGCCAGAAGAAACTGTGAACGCTTTAAACTCGGCTATCTTGATTGCGCTCCTTGAACAATCCAACGACATCCCGTAAAATAGTACAGAACCTTTTGAAATAATACTCTGGCTATTCTACAAAAGAACAGAGACGCAGCCAGTTGCAAAGCAGAAAGAAATGGATTGACGTCTGAACTGATATCGTTTAGAATTTTCCAGGTAGAATTATATGAGAAATAAAGAAATCTAAGAGGTCTGCATTTAAGATCGCTCTACGGAAGGTGGTCTATAGACAGGTATTTGAAGCCGTCTTAAAAACAAGGCCGAATGCTTTTGGGGAAGTTAATGTACGAGACGAGAGTAGCTAGGTTGTCCTAAGATAACCTTAAATGGAAACAACTTATCCATTAGAGCCCAGTTCTTTTCATGATGACTTTTTTTCAGGCCTTCTGTTTTACCTTCTGGAGAGCCTACGTTTCTAAGCGATTCTTCTTTTGGAGATCAACATACGAGATAGAACGAAAATGTTTCAAAGGATTCTAGAAAACCAAAACAAATGGATGTACTTGGCAGCAAGTTGCGCGTAGAATTATACGAAAAATCAAAATATCTGCAACGCTTGATTATTCATATATTTGTGTAGATGCAGCGATGTTCCACATGGGACATCTGAACAGTATAATTGGAGCAATTTTAAGACGCATAGAACTTTGTGGGAATTTCCCGCATCCCGACAGCTTTATTTTTACCTATTTTCCTCCACTTCTTAAACCTCAATACGTCTACGAGTGATACGTGCTGGATAGGAGATGGTGTTCAACCTCACTCAAAAAATAGCTCTTGTCAGAGCTCGGACACAGACCTCTGTGTCATCTTTTGGAATGCAAGTGGCCATTATAACGTCGTTCTTACAACTGAAACGAAACGTTGCACTTCCCTACATGGATCACTTTTTTATTACTGAAACAGGAGCAGCAAATGAAATAC
Source organism: Trichonephila clavata (assembly GCA_019973975.1). Classification (NCBI taxonomy): domain Eukaryota; kingdom Metazoa; phylum Arthropoda; class Arachnida; order Araneae; family Nephilidae; genus Trichonephila; species Trichonephila clavata. The sequence continues at coordinate 22,088 of BMAO01037768.1, forward strand.
ATGAATTCTATGAAATTTACGGCTACAATTATACATCTCTGAACCGCTGAAGAGAGGTGGCCTTCGGGATTTTTCTTGGCTCAATGATGACGCTCACTGTGAAATCCTACAAGAGATGTGGAAGACACCGATAGGTTGGAGGCTGTTTCAGTTAATATCTAGAAATAACGCCAGCGCTTTAGTGTTATAGGTTTGTACAACCCACCTGGAAATATATGCTCCTATGAGATTGTTGAAAAAACTATGCAACAAAAAGTATAATTATAGGGGACATTTATAATCTATTACCTTGATGTGCCTACCGAAGACAAACTGTTTCTGTGAAATGCCCTGAGGAAATGATAATCACCTGGAGATTATAAGAACTTCGCAAACGTTTCTGTTCTACGGGGGATATCTGTCGGGTACCAACCTTGAACTGACGCATCCTCAAATGTGTGCCCTGACTAAAGGCACTCTTGATAGATGACGCTGGATGTTACGGACACGGAGCCTTATTAATTAATACAGTGACCTCTAGAATAGCCTATAGAAATGCACGTGCTCCAAGGTAGAACTAGAAGATGTTAGACTGGTCTAGATACAGGGAATTTACTGACCCTTTGCCAACCAGGGATATTGTTACTGACTCGCCAGAAGAAACTGTGAACGCTTTAAACTCGGCTATCTTGATTGCGCTCCTTGAACAATCCAACGAGATCCCGTAAAATAGTACAGAACCTTTTGAAATAAAACTCTGGCCATTCTACAAAAGAACAGAGACGCAGCCAGTTGCAAAGCAGAAAGAAATGGATTGACGTCTGAACTGATATCGTTTAGAATTTTCCAGGTAGAATTATATGAGAAATAAAGAAATCTAAGAGGTCTGCTTTTAAGATCGCTCTACGGAAGCTGGTCTATAGACAGGTAGTGGAAGCCGTCTTAAAAACAAGGCCGAATGCTCTTGGGGAAGTTAATGTACGAGACGAGAGTAGCTAGGGTGTCCTAAGACCACCTTAAATGGAAACAACTTATCCATTAGAGCCCAGTTCTTTTCATAATGACTTTTTTTCAGGCCTTCTGTTTTACCTTCTGTAGAGCCTACGTTTCTAAGCGATTCTTCTTTTGGAGATCAACATACGAGATAGAACGAAAATGTTTCAAAGGATTCTAGAAAACCAAAACAAATGGAAGTACTGGGCAGCAAGTTGCGCGTAGAATTATACGAAAAATCAAAATATCTGCAACGCTTGATTATTCATATATTTGTGTAGATGCAGCGATGTTCCACATGGGGCATCTGAACAGTATAATTGGAGCAATTTTAAGACGCATAGAACTTTGTGGGAATTTCCCGCATCCCGACAGCTTTATTTTTATCTATTTTCCTCCACTTCTTATACCTCAATACGTCTACGAGTGATACGTGCTGGATACGAGATGGTGTTCAACCTCACTCAAAAAATAGCTCTTGTCAGAGCTCGGACACAGACCTCTGTGTCATCTTTTGGAATGCAAGTGGCCATTATAACGTCGTTTTTACAACTGAAACGGAACGTTGCACTTCCCTACGTGGATCACTTTTTTATAACTGAAACAGGAGCAGCAAATGAAATACATGAATTCTATGAAATTTACGGCTACAATTATACATCTCTGAACCGCTGAAGAGAGGTGGCCTTCGGGATTTTTCTTGGCTCAATGATGACGCTCACTGTGAAATCCTACAAGAGATGTGGAAGACACCGATAGGTTGGAGGCTGTTTCAGTTAATATCTAGAAATAACGCCAGCGCTTTAGTGTTATCGGTTTGTACAACCCACATGGAAATATATGCTCCTATGAAATTATTGAAAAAACTATGCATCGAAAAGTATAATTATAGGGGACATTTATAATATATTAACTGGATGTGCCTACCGAAGACAAACTGTTTCTGTGAAATGCCCTGAGGAAATGATAATCTCCTGGAGATTATAAGAACTTCGCAAACGTTTCTGTTCTACGGGGGATATCTGTCGGGTACCAACCTTGAACTGACGCATCCTCAAATGTGTGCCAAGACTAAAGGCACTCTGATAGATGACGCTGGATGCTACGGCCACGGAGCCTTATTAATTAATACAGTGACCTCTAGAATAGCCTATAGAAATGCACGTGCTCCAAGGTTGAACTAGAAGATGTTAGACTGGTCTAGATACAGGGAATTTACTGACCCTTTGCCAACCAGGGATATTGTTACTGACTCGCCAGAAGAAACTTTGAACGCTTTAAACTCGGCTATCTTGATTGCGCTCCTTGAACATTCCAACGAGATCCCGTAAAATAGTACAGAACCTTTTGAAATAAAACTCTGGCTATTCTACAAAAGAACAGAGACGCAGCCAGTTGCAAAGCAGAAAAAAATGGTTTGACGTCTGAACTGATATCGTTTAGAAGTTTCCAGGTAGAATTATATGAGAAAAAAAGAAATCTAAGAGGTCTGCATTTAAGATCGCTCTACGGAAGGTGGTCTATAGACAGGTATTTGAAGCCGTCTTAAAAACAAGGCCGAATGCTCTTGGGGAAGTTAATGTACGAGACGAGAGTAGCTAGGGTGTCCTAAGATAACCTTAAATGGAAACAACTTATCCATTAGAGCCCAGTTCTTTTCATAATGACTTTTTTTCAGGCCTTCTGTTTTACCTTCTGGAAAGCCTACGTTTCTAAGCGATTCTTCTTTTGGATATCAACATACGAGATAGAACGAAAATGTTTCAAAGGATTCTAGAAAACCAAAACAAATGGATGTACTGGGCAGCAAGTTGCGCGTAGAATTATACGAAAAATCAAAATATCTGCAACGCTTGATTATTCATATATTTGTGTAGATGCAGCGATGTTCCACATGGGGCATCTGAACAGTATAATTGGAGCAATTTTAAGACGCATAGAACTTTGTGGGAATTTCCCGCATCCCGACAGCTTTATTTTTACCTATTTTCCTCCACTTCTTAAACCTCAATACGTCTACGAGTGATACGTGCTGGATAGGAGATGGTGTTCAACCTCACTCAAAAAATAGCTCTTGTCAGAGCTCGGACACAGACCTCTGTGTCATCTTTTGGAATGCAAGTGGCCATTATAACGTCGTTCTTACAACTGAAACGAAACGTTGCACTTCCCTACATGGATCACTTTTTTATTACTGAAACAGGAGCAGCAAATGAAATACATGAATTCTATGAAATTTACGGCTACAATTATACATCTCTGAACCGCTGAAGAGAGGTGGCCTTCGGGATTTTTCTTGGCTCAATGATGACGCTCACTGTGAAATCCTACAAGAGATGTGGAAGACACCGATAGGTTGGAGGCTGTTTCAGTTAATATCTAGAAATAACGCCAGCGCTTTAGTGTTATCGGTTTGTACAACCCACATGGAAATATATGCTCCTATGAAATTATTGAAAAAACTATGCATCGAAAAGTATAATTATAGGGGACATTTATAATATATTAACTGGATGTGCCTACCGAAGACAAACTGTTTCTGTGAAATGCCCTGAGGAAATGATAATCTCCTGGAGATTATAAGAACTTCGCAAACGTTTCTGTTCTACGGGGGATATCTGTCGGGTACCAACCTTGAACTGACGCATCCTCAAATGTGTGCCAAGACTAAAGGCACTCTGATAGATGACGCTGGATGCTACGGCCACGGAGCCTTATTAATTAATACAGTGACCTCTAGAATAGCCTATAGAAATGCACGTGCTCCAAGGTTGAACTAGAAGATGTTAGACTGGTCTAGATACCGGGAATTTACTGACCCTTTGCCAACCAGGGATATTGTTACTGACTCGCCAGAAGAAACTGTGAACGCTTTAAACTCGGCTATCTTGATTGCGCTCCTTGAACAATCCAACGAGATCCCGCAAAATAGTACAGAACCTTTTGAAATAAAACTCTGGCCATTCTACAAAAGAACAGAGACGCAGCCAGTTGCAAAGCAGAAAGAAATGGATTGACGTCTGAACTGATATCGTTTAGAATTTTCCAGTAGAATTATATGAGAAATAAAGAAATCTAAGAGGTCTGCTTTTAAGATCGCTCTACGGAAGCTGGTCTATAGACAGGTAGTGGAAGCCGTCTTAAAAACAAGGCCGAATGCTCTTGGGGAAGTTAATGTACGAGACGAGAGTAGCTAGGGTGTCCTAAGACCACCTTAAATGGAAACAACTTATCCATTAGAGCCCAGTTCTTTTCATAATGACTTTTTTCAGGCCTTCTGTTTTACCTTCTGTAGAGCCTACGTTTCTAAGCGATTCTTCTTTTGGAGATCAACATACGAGATAGAACGAAAATGTTTCAAAGGATTCTAGAAAACCAAAACAAATGGAAGTACTGGGCAGCAAGTTGCGCGTAGAATTATACGAAAAATCAAAATATCTGCAACGCTTGATTATTCATATATTTCTGTAGATGCAGCGATGTTCCACATGGGGCATCTGAACAGTATAATTGGAGCAATTTTAAGACGCATAGAACTTTGTGGGAATTTCCCGCATCCGACAGCTTTATTTTTATCTATTTTCCTCCACTTCTTATACCTCAATACGTCTACGAGTGATACGTGCTGGATACGAGATGGTGTTCAACCTCACTCAAAAAATAGCTCTTGTCAGAGCTCGGACACAGACCTCTGTGTCATCTTTTGGAATGCAAGTGGCCATTATAACGTCGTTTTTACAACTGAAACGAAACGTTGCACTTCCCTACGTGGATCACTTTTTTTATTACTGAAACAGGAGCAGCAAATGAAATACATGAATTCTATGAAATTTACGGCTACAATTATACCACTCTGAACCGCTGAAGAGAGGTGGCCTTCGGGATTTTTCTTGGCTCAATGATGACGCTCACTGTGAAATCCTACAAGAGATGTGGAAGACACCGATAGGTTGGAGGCTGTTTCAGTTAATATCTAGAAATAACGCCAGCGCTTTAGTGTTATAGGTTTGTACAACCCACCTGGAAATATATGCTCCTATGAAATTGTTGAAAAAACTATGCATCAAAAAGTATAATTATAGGGGACATTTATAATCTATTACCTGATGTGCCTACGAAGACAAACTGTTTCTGTGAAATGCCCTGAGGAAATGATAATCTCCTGGAGATTATAAGAACTTCGCAAACGTTTCTGTTCTACGGGGGATAACTGTCGGGTACCAAACCTTGAACTGACGCATCCTCAAATGTGTGCCAAGACTAAAGGCACTCTGATAGATGACGCTGGATGCTACGGACACGGAGCCTTATTAATTAATACAGTGACCTCTAGAATAGCCTATAGAAATGCACGTGCTCCAAGGTAGAACTAGAAGATGTTAGACTGGTCTAGATACAGGGAATTTACTGACCTTTGCCAACCAGGGATATTGTTACTGACTCGCCAGAAGAAACTGTGAACGCTTTAAACTCGGCTATCTTGATTGCGCTCTTGAACAATCCAACGAGATCCCGCAAAATAGTACAGAACTTTTGAAATAAAACTCTGGCATTCTACAAAGAACAGAGACGCAGCCAGTTGCAAAGCAGAAAGAAATGGATTGACGTCTGAAACTGATATCGTTTAGAATTTTCCAGGTAGAATTATATGAGAAAAAAGAAATCTAAGAGGTCTGCATTTAAGATCGCTCTACGGAAGGTGGTCTATAGACAGGTATTTGAAGCCGTCTTAAAAACAAGGCCGAATGCTCTTGGGGAAGTTAATTACGAAGACGAGAGTAGCTAGGGTTGTCCTAAGATAACCTTAAATGGAAACAACTTATCCATTAGAGCCCAGTTCTTTTCATAATGACTTTTTTTCAGCCTTCTGTTTTACCTTCTGGAGAGCCTACGTTTCTAAGCGATTCTTCTTTTGGAGATCAACATACGAGATAGAACGAAAATGTTTCAAAGGATTCTAGAAAACCAAAACAAATGGATTACTTGGCAGCAAGTTGCGCGTAGAATTATACGAAAATCAAAATATCTGCAACCTTGATTATTCATGTATTTCTGTTAGATGCAGCGATGTTCCACATGGGGCATCTGAACAGTATAATTGGAGCAATTTTAAGACGCATAGAACTTTGTGGGAATTTCCCGCATCCCGACAGCTTTATTTTTACCTATTTTCCTCCACTTCTTATACCTCAATACGTCTACGAGTGATACGTGCTGGATACGAGATGGTGTTCAACCTCACTCAAAAAATAGCTCTTGTCAGAGCTCGGACACAGACCTCTGTGTCATCTTTTGGAATGCAAGTGGCCATTATAACGTCGTTTTTACAACTGAAACGAAACGTTGCACTTCCCTACGTGGATCACTTTTTTTATTACTGAAACAGGAGCAGCAAATGAAATACATGAATTCTATGAAATTTACGGCTACAATTATACACTCTGAACCGCTGAAGAGAGGTGGCCTTCGGGATTTTTTCTTGGCTCAATGATGACGCTCACTGTGAAATCCTACAAGAGATGTGGAAGACACCGATAGGTTGGAGGCTGTTTCAGTTAATATCTAGAAATAACGCCAGCGCTTTAGTGTTATCGGTTTGTACAACCCACATGGAAATATATGCTCCTATGAAATTATTGAAAAAACTATGCATCGAA